>CABFPE010000832.1:74414-84634 GCA_900660155.1 Hofstenia miamia
AAGTTAAGTCGTTTAAGAGGTAAGTTAAGTCGTGCGAACAAGGGAAATACCTTAAATTATATAAATTTTTTCCGGCAATTTGTATAATAGATGCTCGGCTAAATTTATCAGTAAGTTTAATCTATAGTTGATTTTTAAATGCTGGAGGCCCAAAAATGCATTCAAGAAAGAAAACAATATCCATTTCAAGTACATTTTATTAACATGTAATTGAATACGTCTTTCTGTTTTGCTGTTAGAGGGCTACAACAATTTGTGCTACAATTTCTTGTAATGGAACATCAAACACTTAAAATTTGCTTTAAATCCAAAAACACAGAAGCTTTTTGCTAGAAATACAATGATGTTATATTATTAAAGTAAATCCCGCAAAACGTGGTAACTTGGAAAGTTTTTCAGGTTTTTCATCCACACGAATATCAATCATTAATCTACAACAATGAAACTTGATACCTGAAAATGATATTTGCCATCAACAGAACATTTTAATCAATTGAGTAGATCACACCCAAATTTGGCATGTATTTATTGGTTTTTGTGGTGAATAGAAACGGATGTTTATTCAATATGAATTTTCATTTAGACATATAGATAGAACAAATAATAAACGAAAACACTTTTGTGAGGGGAAAGTGAACTCACAAAGTCAGTTGTTTCAATATTTGCACTTGAATTGGATATTTTCGATGGAATGTTGTGGACTATGACATTTATTAATGATCAATTGTCAACGTTGATTTAATTGCTTATTCTTTATTTACTATGCAAAATAACAAAAGAACAAAATTGAAACTATATTAGTTTATCACGTTTTTACCACATATTTTAGAAATTCATTTTCTATCACAGCGCTGGGATTGGAAAATGATCTCCTAGTTCTGTATTACTAGCTAACATTATACAAATACTGAAAATAATAGATACATGTCATTGTAGAAAGCATAGATATCTGATCTGCATTAACACTGTGTATTGACTAAGCTGTTGCAAGTTACTAATTTGCGTTCTATTCCAAGTTACCCCATTTTAAGGTAAATAATTAACCAACTGATATTTGAAGTCATCAGCATATTAACAGAAATTAAGAAATTGGCATTTTTGCTTCATAATAAATTATATCATAGCTTTTCACATCTTAGATTATGAGAAATTTGGAAGTTATCGTTGAAATAAACTCGCATCTTTATAATGAAGCAAAGCATTCGAATATCAATAGAGACGAACCTGGTGTGCTGCTTTACTTAAATGTATAAGCAATAATGTTTCATTGTGCTTCTAAATAATTTACCAAGCTTAGTATTTTGTTCAGATGCCGTTTCAGGGGGAATGCTCTTTTATATTATATGAAATGGCGGAATTTTTGTGTGCTTATTGCTAATTAAAAATCTTTTTTAGTGTAATTCATATGATAGTAACTATTTTTTCAAAAAATTTTGTGCTCTTCCACCAATAAAAGACGCTTTAACCCGACTGGCTTTCATGTGTATAAACATAAACCTTAAAGTTTTTGGCAAGAACCTTATAAATCATAGAAATTTTTGCAAAATAGGATTAGATTTTGTATAACTTGCAAATTTTAATCCTTTTATAATACTTAAAACTCACGAACTAATGAAAATGTTACAAATCTGAAAACACAAGATAGAGAATTGTTACCTTTCTTTTTCAGTGCACAAAGTCAAAGGTTGTTACACAGCTTGTCTTCAGAAAACAAAATATTTCAATGTATTTTAGCTCAAAATATACTACTACAGTACTGCATATGACATCTAATTGTGCATGATTTTTTATCATTTCTGAGAATTTTTCGCCAAATAATATCTTTTTAGGAATAAAGACTTAATATGTGTGCATACAATGGCTTCAGGATTATATTACACAAAAATCATTTTATAAACTAAGACGCTTTGTAATCACCGAGAAAATTCTTGATTTTTGTTTTTTCTAATATTTTTATCACAATACTGTGAACACACTATTGATTTTATATTATTATAAAATTCCATGATATTGACGCAATGTGTGTAGAGGCTAGCGTTGTAAAGGGATTGATCAAAATTTTTTAAACTTTAAGTTGCATTAATAAAAATTCATAATAATATTGCAAGATTTGGATGGAGAAATTGATTTTTGAATCTGGAGGTATTAGTAACGATGATGTTCAATGCCTAAAGCAGATTGGAATTTCCACTTCAGTACTGAAAAAAACAGTTCTAAGCCTATGTACTTACTTAATCTGAGGAGGTTTTTCACTGAAACCTTGAATAATTCACTCTTCACCATTGCATGTTTTTTTAGGCTAATGATTAAGTTTTTATATTCCAACAAAGACTGATGAAGCATAATTCAGAATAGATCATAGGATAGCTTTAAACACCATTCTGAAAAAATTGTGAATATTTCTTAGGCCTTGATTAGACCATGTGATTGGTCAAGCATGATCTGTCCCATTTTGGTAAAATCACATGTCTAACCACCCATATACTTAGAGATGTGAGGTGATTTTGTAACTTTTCTTGATTCCAATCACGTAGTCTAACTGTGGACTTAACAAACGTAGTATAAGCAGTAGCTGAGATGCTTTTCATATCATCAGATTTATGCGTTGTGTTTCAACTCAAAATCTTGCTGATTTTGCCTCCTATAATATCTTTATCTCCAAAACCAACGCCATCTCATAAGAAATATCACCCTTAAATTGTCCATACATCCTCTCCTCAAATTGTTTCTTTGAAAGGTCCAAATATTTTTCATTGCTCCACTCCATTAGGTTGTTAAACTTTATAGGGACTCTAGCTGAGTTTCTGTATTTAGATTTCAAACAATTGATGTTATCTGAATTATTCTGAATGTGATTCTATCACAAGCACGTTTTAGATAGCCAACAGAAATTGGGAACTTTATAGACCCACTGGGAGATCCTTTGTGAACACCACAATTAATTGATTTCACTGAAAACATTAAACCTTCCAGTTTTAGTGTTTTGTGGGCTGCTCACAAAGCACTGCAAGCTTAGCAACATAGTACGACCTATGAGATGGATACCCAACCATCTTACAAGTCCACCAGAATAGCATTATGGTTTTGAGTTTGACAGCAACAAATGCCTTTGAAAAATTATGCTGGTAGAACGCATCATCTTAAAGCCCTGCACTCTTATCAATTAATGTTATCAGGGCAGCAGTTGTTGAAGAGTTATTTTATACCAAATATTTTACTTCTTTTAACTGATGCATTATTATGCCATCACAAAATCAAACCAATTTAGAGAAATGGCTAAAAATACTCTCATCTATTACTTCTCAAGAAAATATATGAGTGAATAAAATGCAAATTGCCCCAAAATCTAGCAAATATTTCCTTTGAAGAAAGGCAGCACTATGTGTATTGCTTCACTATGCAGAAAGATTTCATGGCAGTATAAAAATGCAGGCCAATTTAGAGCAATTGCTAAAAATATTTTTTATGCCATGTATTAAGATAGCATGTGAAGTCAATTTTAGAGTAGAATTTCTTAATTTTTAAAATATATTTTGTATTGAAAACTTAGTAATGAGCCAATAGCCTGAAGCCTTATCAAAAGTTCTTGATATATCTGGTTCATAAAAATGACAGAAATCACTTAATATTTTGCCTTGATTGATGAATTTTAGTGTAAAGTAAAACCCCATTTGTGTATTTTAAAGTTTTGCAGAATCTTGGGTTCTATTACTTGGTCTAATTCAATTGGTTTCCCAAATGTTTTAGGATTTTTATGATTGCACCTAGTTGTGTGATACAGCCATTTGGGTTCAATTGAAATTTTAGATCATGTAGTATTGAGAGTGTATTTAACAATAAGGGGCATATTGTTTTGAAAGACTTAGGTAAGATGATATTGCAATGCATGTCCTGTAAATTGTTTCTTGGTGTAAATTTAGTAATAGTAGGTAACATTGTGGCAAGCACATTCCACTTTTTTCTGATTGGTCTAGAGGGGGACCTTTGACCCCTGCTGGCCTGTGGATATTGCTGGGGGTGTCATAGTGACGTCATGCAACTTGTATAGTCATGTACTTTTACTAGTTTTTATGTTATTTATGTGGTCTAGCATAATTTAAATGTTTATTTTACTTTACATACTCACTTATTTATAAATATATGTGACATTGTATAGTAATTGATTCATATACTTTTGCTAGTGACTTACTTATTTTATATGGCCAATTTAGTTTACATGTTTTATTTTACTTTACATACTTGTTTTTATTAATATACATGACATTGTGAGCTGGGGGCTAACTTTAACAAAGTTATTGATTCATGTACTTTTACTAGTTTTTGTGTTATTTAAAGAGGGTCAATGGCATGTTTACTTTGTTTGCACACATCTTTATATTATTTGTTACTATACATGACATTGTTAGCTGACAGTTTACTTTGAATTTGCTATACTTAAACATTACAGCCATATGAAATATAGACTTACATGATAAAGACAATTTTGTTTTTCTGAATAAATTATACATGTGATGCTATTAGTAAGATTTATCAATATTATGATATTAGTTTCACCCAATGGTCTTTTCTCTGCATTTCTTTTTGGTTTATATGGATTTTAGGGGATGTAAGTGTTTTGCTGACTGTTAAATTTTTTGTCAACTTTGCACTTTTTTAGTTTATTTGGGTTATAACTCTTGCATGGCTGTATACATTACATGGGTTATCCACTTTATCAACTGCTTTTTTGACTTTAAGAATTGTTTTCAGCTTATTTTGGTTTAGGCCCCTTCATGAGTGTATACATTACATGGCTTTTCTGCTTTTGTATCTTTAATGTACATATTCCTTATCCAATCTCATTGTATTTGGTATAAAAATGACACATTCTTTATTCACCAACTTGTAGCTGATGTCTTTTAAAATGTATTGTATAGTTGACATAGAAATGAGAATACATTTTTCCAGGTGATTCATCATTCTTGTAGTTGTCACCTGATTCCTCTTTACTGGACAATTAAAATTAGTCAAAACTCAATGTTGAGATTCCCTTCTAAAATGTACAGATTCTTGTAAATAGTGTATTATTCATACAGGCTCATGGTATTTAGAAAACAGACCACCAAGAATTTTTGACCCTCTGTAAATAACACAAAAACTAGTAAAAGCACATGAATCAATAATGTTGTTAAAGTAAACCCCATAGCTAACAAGTTCATGTCTATAAATATAAAAGCAAGTATGTAAAGTAAAATAAAACATGTAAACATAAATATCATAAAAACTAGGAAAAGTACATGACTACAATTTCCATTACGTCACTATAACACACCCAGCAATATCCATGAGCCAGCAGAGAACAAATGTCCCCCTCTAGACTAATCAGAAAAGTGGAATGTGCTTGCCACCACCTCTTGACCAATGTTTAAGCTCTTCTCTTTCAGTTTCTACAGTACTGCCTTACTTGTTCTGATCTTCCCTATTTACTGTCTAATCTTTGCCACTGTATTCTCAATTCTTTTTTCCCATGCTAGCTTTCTGTCTTCCTTAGCTTCTTGTTGTATGTTCTTCTCCCATGCACCTGAATACACTAAGCTATTTAGTTCTGTGACACTCCTAGCATCCATCCTCTCCAGCACTTTATTGACCTTTGCTGTGTCTACTGCCAATTTGCCTTTCTCAACTTCTCTTGGAGCTGGCACCCTAATTATCTCATTAATTTCTTCTTTCATCCTTTCCTTCATTGCTGCCTCTGTTTCTACATCTGCAGTTTCTGCTGTTTCTACTACTACTTCTGCTACTACATCTGCCACTTCATTTCCCTTTTGCTTCATCTGTTCAGCTCTTATTTTTCCTTTATTCTCATCCAGCTTCAACTTTCTGATTGCAAGCCTCTGCTCTGCAACTTCTAATCATGTTTCTGCTTTTTTCCATTTTTTCAACATTCTCTTCCTATAACCCTTCTCAGTTGGTCTGCTTCTTCTGTAACACTCCAATGCTGTCCTGTTCTCCTCATCTGTCCCCTTGTGCTGTTGTCAATTGGTCTATGTGGATCCTATGCTGCCACTTCTCAAGTCCACACTCCCAATTGTGGAGTCTAGCTGTTGTCTGGAGATTCTTAGCACCCTCTGACTATTTAATGCATGCCAGGGACTGATGGTCTTTGCTTTTTCATGACTTGTCATCAGTGATTAGGATTATGTTTGATTTTGGACTCACACTTTCCTAGGAAGTTGCCAACCAAGGCTTAAGTGTGTTTCATACCCTGTGAGCTAAATCATCCAGTTTTGTAACCACAATCACATTTGCTTAACCTCAGTTTAGCAATCTGTATCTTTACCAACTAGGCTCCCTGCCCACATTATTATTATTATTATTAATATTATTGTATCAGCTTTCACTGAGGATGGTCAGGTTCCCCTGCTCTCACAGAGGCAATTCACAGCTCGTTGTTTCATGGCACTGCGACCCTAGATGTGGCATGCACTTTAATAACACTTAAAAAGAAAACACTGCTACATCAAATGTTCGCCTATATCTTTTTAAATCAACACTATCTTCACCAGCAAACGCATATAAAACACTGGAAAAGTCGCTCCCTGCACCAACACCTCAAAAAGAAATTGCCATTGCATCACTAAATGTTCCTTCATTGCCCAAACTTTTTTCATTTCTGAAGATATCACCACAAAAACAAGCAAAAGAAAACGTAAAATCACAAATAAAGAAGATTAAGAATGGAACAACTACTTTTATCATAGGAAGCAGCATCCTCAAATATGCTTGTTCACGTCATCTTCTTCAAAATCAAATCACAACTATTCCCTCATACCTAGGAAGTAACACTGCAGCTCTAACGCAAAAAATCACGCAATATGAAAGTACTTACATTGACACTGTGATGCTCAACACTGATCTAATCAATGCATTCAAGTCCAATCTTAACACTTTCTGCCAAAAGCTACAAAACATCATCACAGAAGTCAAGAAGTAATTCACACCTCATCACATCTACTTTTTCAAAATCACCTCTGTCTGTGCTGATCATAATCTCTCAAAGAACTTTGCAATCCAACAATGTAATCAAATCATAAGAAGTTTCTCTCAACATTGTTTTAGTGTTATTCCAGTCTTTGATCATTTCCTTCTTTCCCCACACTCAATCAATTCCACTCTTCTTGCTCACAATGATATTCACCTGTCTCACAAAAGTCTCTCAGTCTTCATCCGCAATCTAAGAAACTACTTTCACTACCCATCAACTCATCCAAATCATTACAGTTCATTGCATCAACCTGAAATTTCCTAAGCCAAAGCAGCATCCAACAATACACACCATGCTCTACTGCTGACACCTGCTTTTCCCCCACCCTACACCATCAGCTATTCCAATGAACAAGGTAAGCTATTGGAAAACACTATTTTTATTTTTATTACTACTTAAAAATGTAAAATTATATTATATGCACTTGAGACAAATTCAATTATCACTATTACAGAAACTTGGTTAAATAACAAAATTAATTCAAATTTGTTAAATCCTGCCACTGCAATCTTTTTTTAAAATAGGCATAGTAGAGGTGGTGGTCTTATGATTAATGTACCAAAAGAATTAAATCCAATATGAAATAAAAATCTTGAATCCAATAATTCAGTTTTTGAATCTTTATGGATTGAAAATTAATCGCCTACAAATTCCTCAGAACATGAATTAATTAATGTGACTTATAATCCAAATGAGAATTTTCTTGTAGAATATATAAAGTTTAAATGCAATGAAATTTGAAATATTCCTAATAATAACTATTCCCTAAACATATTAGGTGACATTAATATAAATTATTTCAGTTTTTATGAAAAAATGCATTGAATGAACTATGCACTTTTTATAACTTAAAAATTATCAACACTCAGCCTCCCACTAAAAGAACAACATTAATTGATTATTTTTTATGTAATTCAGAAACTATATATATAAATCTTTAATCCTCGAATCTTTCAGTGATCATGCACTCTGCATTTATATTAGTACACATCATGCTAAGTTATCTAAATTTAAAATGATTTATGCTAGGTGATTTCAAAAACTATTCAGATGAAATCATGGAAAATTTACTTAAAAATATTCCATTCAACTATAAATTCTGGTTCCCACAGGTTAAATTACATTGCTGCACAGATCAATCAAGCACTAAACAAAGTAGCACTGCTGAAGTCCCACCAAGTAATAAACAAATCACGATGATTTAACTTAACCACAACTGATAATCAACTAATTAAGATCATGATAGACATAAAGCAGAAACTCTTTGAACTAGCCAAGTCCGACCTGACCAAGATAAATTGGACTAATTAGTAAAGCTCAAAGAAATTAATTAAAGACCTACGCATAAAAAATACATCATTAAAACAATGTTGATTTTTTGAAAACTTAAACTCTTCTAAACAAAAGTGGAAATTTTTAAACCATATTATTGGAAAATCAAATGGGCTAAATAGTGAAATTTCAGAAATTTATATTGATAATAAAAAATTTACCGATAAAGAAAAGATTTTAAATCCTCTAAATCATGCATTTAAAGAATTAGGTCACTTCAATTTTCTTAAAATTCCTCTATCAAAACTTAAGCAATCAAATTGTAAATCTATGTCTTAATTTAGGTTATTTACCTTAAAAGAATTTCAAGCTATTGTACAAAACTTAGATGTTTATAAATCTTCAGGTTCGACAAATTTACTTTACTTTGTAATTAAAAAATTTTTTCATGTATTTGGTGACCATTTATCATTTCCATTTAATCAATGTATAGTTGAAAACGAATTTCCAGAGATAATGAAAAAGTCATAGTACAAGTGATGCGATTATATCAATTACTGAAAAAATATCCACTAATAAATCTTTTAATTCAATGAATTTTGAAATTTTATTGATTAAACTTAAAAATTATGGATTTCAACAAAATTCAATTAAATTAATTATGAGTTTCTTAAAAAATAGAAAACAGTGTGTATTAATAAATAACATGAAATCTGATTACATTACAACTGATCAAGGAGTACCTCAAGGCACAGTACTAGGGCCCATTCTATTTGCAATATATGTAAATAGCATTCTTAAACATGTAAACCATAGTGAAATTTATCAATTTGCTGATGACACGTGTCTCATAAATATTGATAATGATGCATTTAGGGCCACAAAAAATCTGTAAAGTGATATTGAAAATCTTTCTAGGTATTTCACATCTAATAAATTAAAAATTAATATTGAAAAAACTCAATTCATTATATTTTCCCCCAATGCTGTAAACAAAATAACAAATAAAATTGAATTAATTGTAAACAGTGGTCTGATAAAAGAAAGTGATCATTTCACATATTTAGGTGTTGCTATTGACAAAGATTTGAAATTAGATAAGTTTCTCTTGAAAAAGATACATAAAATTATGTTTGCTCTCGTCAAGAACGGTCGGATCTCGAGCGCGCTCTCAGATTCGATGCGCAATGATTTGTTTGGCGGCGCTACATCCCTGGACGCGGCAATTCACTTTATTGAAAACAAGAAGAAAACGCCGCTCCACCAAATGTTTGCAAAGCTTAACAAAGACACTGCAGCAAAAGCTCTTCTTTTTCTCTTCAAGAATTCGCTCTGTTCTCTCTCTGATGCTTCAACTCAATGTCCGTCTGAAAATCAAAGTCAAACAACTGATGCCTCAATTTTATCGAATGCTAAACCTGTACCTTCAGAATCTTCCTCATCGTTTACCTATCACTCTTTTCCAACTCCTTCACCAACACCAGAGAAACACTTGATTGAAAATACTTCGTCATTTTACTCGCCTTCTCTTTCAAATAAGAAACCTGCAACTCCCAACAAACCTATTCCAAAAGCTCACAAATCGATTAAACCTTGTACATCTACTCTAGTCATTGGAGCCAGCATCCTAAAGCACATCAGATCACACAACCTTCTCTCAAATCAAGTCACGTCTGTACACTCCTATCCTGGACACGACACAAAGCAGCTTACAAACAAGATCGCACAATATCCTAAAAGACATATAAACTCCATCGTCATCAACACTGGTCTCATTGATGCTCTAAACACCTCCAACACCGAAATCTTCAAGGCAAAGTTAAAGGTTCTCATCGATCAAATCTATCATAAGTTCACGCCACGATATATCCACTTTCTTGAAATCACGCCTGTATGTCACGACTCCAATCTTCGAAGAAATCAC
>CABFPE010000832.1:86848-97033 GCA_900660155.1 Hofstenia miamia
TATATTAAGAGAAGCAAAAAATCCATATGACGCAACCAAGCTTTTAACAAAAGATATTGAAAATCTTATTAGGTATTTTAATAGAAACAAGTTAAAAGTTAATCCTGATAAAACACAATTTATTATTTTCACACAAAAGCAATACCAAAAAAATTCTAATATCAAAATTAAAGTAGGAAATAATGAAATTAAGCAAAGCAATTCTATTAATTATCTTGGTGTAGTAATTGATAGAGATTTACGTTTTACTGAATTTTTTTCATCAAAATGTAGGAAAATGGCCTCTGGTATTAAATATTTATATCATTTGCGCAATGTAGGGCAGTCTTTTCAATCACAAATGCTTAACTCTTTTGTGCTAAGTAACTTTAACTATTGTTGTTTTTTATTCCAAAATATCACATCAAATAATCGATCATCACTAGCAAAAATATTCAATTGGGCAATAAGAACTCTGAATTATATTGATAAGCGTAAATCAGTGAGCACGTTTATAAAAGGTGGCAATGTTCTTGCACCATTGTACTTTATCGAATATCAAACTCTTTGTATGATACACAAGTATGTACACAATTCAAAATCTACGCACTTTTTAAGCAATTATATCAATACCAATGATAGAAACAACAATTTGCATAGTAGTATTAATCGTCCAGATTCATTTTCATTTAAAGCTTCTAGATTATGGAATGACTTAAATCTCGAAATAAAACAGGAACAAAATTATAAACATTTTAGAAGAAAAATTAAAAAAATTTTATTATCCAAACAATCACTTTTAGGAATATCAAACAAACTAAGCGCATGGACAGATTTCATTTAACATTTGAAATTTACGCCCTTTAAGTAAGTGTGCATATTTTTAATTTTGTAAATATACATGTATAGTAGTTTGTAGTATTTGTTTTGTTTGTTTATTATAGCAATAAAATTTGCTTGACTCTCAAATGGCTTCTGGAGTTAGATACTTATACCACCTCAGAAATTTTGCTTATTGCAACTACATCACTGTTCATTCTTATTTATTAATTTAAATACAAAAACCCGCTATTTATTATCAAAAATGTTTAATTGGTCATTAAAAACATTAAATTTTGCACATAAGCATGATCATGTCAGTGAATATTGACGAAAGTATAATATAATATCCCCATTATATCAAGTACAATTCCATGCAGCTTCAATTTTATTTAAGCATAAATATAGCTGACAATCAATTTCTTTTCTTGATAATTAATTTTAAAGTAAATCCACAATCACATAAGTTTATTTGTAGCAGTATTTCCTATCCTAGTTTTGAACAAGCAGTCTCCAATATTTGGAATGACTTAGATAATAAGACTAGAGTAGAAAAAAATTACAAAAAGTATAGAAAAAAATTAAAATGTGCACATTTACATTGACAAAATACAATCAGAGACACAAACATGATAAACACATTTACTGATTTTTTACACTGAGCTCACCACATACATAGACACACAGAAATTTATTATTTCATATTTAGTTTGTAGATTAATTGTAACATTTTAGCAAATATATTGCTTTGACTCTTATTATTATTATTATTATTATTACTCATCTGCTTCTGTTCAGTGATATGTTCTCAGCTTGGTTCATTTGTACTCACTTTGGAGATTGAATTTTTCCTAAATTCAGTTATGCTACATTTCCACAAATGTGCTATGGACAATTAGATAGCTTTAGTGTGCTTTTGTAGTGTTTACACTGTAGCATCCAGAAATTGTTGCCTGTTCACATGAGCACAGTATGGTATTTTAGAATTGGGGTAGAGCAGTAATGTGTTCAGATGATAGCAAGTAAATTTTGGCTGCCAATTATCTCAACTTGTGGTTTTGGTGTTTTGATTAAATGCATATCTGAGTAAATTTGCACACCACATCTCAACAACTCTGAAAAATGTCTGATTTCAGCTAGTCATTTTTCTTTAGACACATTCATTTATGAACACAATCAAAATATGTTATTTCTACTAATGATATAAAATTGCATGGATAGTTCCATTACTATAGTTTGTTATTCATAAATTTAACAGGTTATTATATTTGTTCAAATTAAAAATTATACACAATAACTGATGTTAGACATTAAAAATTTAAATATGCTAAATTCACATTCAATATATCTGATAGCAAAAAATTATCTTGGTAACACAGTTGAAGCCATATAACTAAACAAATATTTTCTAATAACATTTTTGTGTAACAAGTTATAACAGGATTAAACTGAAATATTTATATATAATTGTGTAACAAATATTTAAACTTGCCTAGACCAAATATAGTGATTAGCAGGACTAGGCTAGGGCTGAAGTAATTAAAAAATAGTCCAATATTTCAAAAATAAATTAATATTCTGACACAGTGCACACAAAGCAACCTAAATGCAGTAAATGATATATTACTTAGTATCATATACTATTCTAAAATTCATTTGAAGTTTTTAATTTCAATGTTTCAATTATATTATAAATTTCTAAGATACACAACTTTAGTCTATCAAACTGAAAAATTAATGAAATTTTTTGTAAGGTCATAAAATAGACTGAATTGGCATTGATTTAAAATCTGGATCAGGCTTGGCCAAAGGTTTCTAACCATTTCTATCTCTTATATAAAAGTATAAAAATGGCACTTTCTAAAACCTATCATTATTAGAAAGTTTTCTACCCTTCACAATACAAATTAAATAATAATATTCTAAAAATGAGCTACTAATTTCACATTCAACATGAGATGCTAAGATATATCAATGTTCCAAGCAAAACTTTCTTATACATGATTAAAAGTAAAATTTTATTTGTTAATTTCAACTTAAAATAATGTAAGATTTATATTGGCATTTTAATAAATGGCAATATGACTTATTTTAACTAATTTTTCACCTAGATTGCACTCTTATGCAAACAAAATGAAGGGTTAAGAAATTATTTCTTCACTACAGATAAAATATTATAAAATAGTATGTTGTTAGATTTTGTTGCAGCACTAAATGATAATTTATGTAAACACAAATTTGAGGTAAGTAAATTTGTATATGTAGCAAACTTGTGGATGTGCAGCTTTAATATATTAATATTCTATGCTTCTGAATCATATCATGATTTATTTTTTTCTGCTTGTTGTGGCATTTTCCTTGTTTCCAATTCATTAGCATTAATATTGGCTTTAAGTTCAGCCTCAAATTCTTCTTCACAACATTTTCTATATCACCCACAACAGTATTGCTTTTATTGTTATTGTTATGGCATGCACATTATGTTTTGACTCACATTCTTGATTTACAACTTTTTGTTTTCAGTAATGTGCATGCATAAACTTTATCTCCTTTCTTATGTGCTAAAGTTGTATTCCTATCTTATTGCAGACTGCTTGTGTTGTTGAATGTACAGATGCATTGTAAAAATATTATACCATTTCTAACATTTCTTTCATATCTCTTCCAACAATTCAAGAGATCAATACTTGTAATCTTTTGAAGGCTTATAATAAAACACATGTATCCTCTATTATCAATGGTTCATACATTTAAATATCTGTTAGCACTGTGATTACTAGTATCATTTAGTTGTGTGTCAACACTGTTACACAATTAATTAATTAAGTAAATCTACCAATCATTCCAGAAAATTAGGGAAGGACAGCTTGGAAAATCTGTCTTTGCTTGTGGTTCCTTTGGGGTCATGTAGCCTCTGATGCCAAGTTTGCATCAGCAAATGTAGAGTTTGCATTATAAAATTTGGTAGGATTTATTGTACCCATGTTCTCTTCCTCTCTCTTCAGTTGATGTGTTGGCAATCATGATAGCCTATTTACAGCAACTGTTTCTCCATCAACCACTGCAGCTTGAGGTGACATTATGCCTTAAACAATTCTTTTGTGGTGGCCCAGAATGTGCCCTTTTTGAGTACATGTAGGACATCACATAATGACTCTATCCCTGGCTGCATGCTGCCAAGTTGGGGGTAACTTCTATTGATGTATATTTCTTTGAGCCAATTTTAATGAATTACCTTGAGCTATTTTCAATTCCTTCAAGGTTGCTCTAACATTATAAAATGTGGTCTAAAGCCTGTTGCTGAATGAACACTATGATGATAATCTCCCATGGCTCTCATAATATGTGTGTCCCAGCTTCCTGTAGAGCTACCAGATTCATGTTGCATTTACAAAAGTTTTTTACACAGCATTTTGTTGAACCTTTCACAGAGGCCATTTCCCTTTGGGTGGTAACTCATTGTCTTTAGTTTTTTACTCCCATTATTTTGCACTCATTGGCAAATCATTCACATATAAGTTGACTTCTTTTTTCACTTAACAAGAGCTCAATTTGTCCATAGCATACCATGTAATCTTGAAAACATTTTCACAACATATCAGTGGTGGTGTCTTTGATGCAGTACACCTCTTCAAACCATGTTGCAGCATTGACAAAATTCAAAAGATAACATTTTCCATTTGGTGTTGTTGGCAATCAATACAAACCAACTTTCCCAGTTGTAAAAACTTTGGCAAAATCTGAGATGATTGTCTTGAACCAAAAGAGAACATGCAGCACTGTCCATTATCAATGTAAAATGCTGCAAATTTTTTCAATTTTTCTACTAAAAACACCATGGCCAGTGCCTCTTTTTCATGATTATGAAGATTCTCTTCATGCTGCCTGAGCTTTTGATTTGGAAAATACAATGGCTTCTTGTTTTGATCTAGTACAGCTGATATTATGGACATGGACACAATTGTGGATAGGGTTATTGGTTCATCTGGGTTTGGAAGCATTAAGGTAGTAAGACCAAGCTGTTGCTTTAATTTGTTAAGTGAAAGATCATGCTCACTGTTCCATGTATGTAATGATCCTCTTTGAACTAGGAACTGTAGTGGTAGACTTGTAGAAGCAAAGCTGTGTATGCATTCTCAATTCTACCCAATCATTCCCAAAAATTTTTGTAATGTGGCAATTCCTTTTTGCTTTTGAAACTGGGTTATTGTTTCAATTCATTTAGGATCTGGAGCTACAGCAATGTTTTCAATGGCATGTCCCAAGAATGAAACTTTCCTTTCAAAGAAAGCACACTTATCTTGTCACAATATAAGTCCCCTGTCTGTGATTATGGTTAAAATTCTTCTCAATATCACATCAAGTTCTTTCAAATACTTAGCTCCAATCAGAACATCATCTACCAGGTATGCACAATCAATTTCAGTTCCAAACAATTCATAACCAATTGTCACCCCTTGAGCCATTGCATTTTTGAGACCTTCAATGACTCTTAAAGGCTTCCATAGTTTACAGTTTACAATTGTTATAGATTCATCACTTTGCAATTTGCCTAAGTTAACTTTCCTCAACAAATTCTTATTATAATAAACTTGGCTCATAAGGTTATAAGTCAATAAAGTGTCTATATAACAGGGGATAATACTGGTTTTTGTCACAGTTCAATTGTTTTAACTACATCTTTCTTCTCTGTAACCATAAGCAAAATTTTCCTGTCCAAAAACTTCTGTAACCTATAATAGTCAACATTTTCTTCTTGTTGCTCATGGGCAATACTAATGTTTACAAGAGCTCCCTGATTTTTTCTTGGCCTTTGACAAAAATACAAAAAATGACTGATAACTCTATAATTGAAACAAATTATGTTAGTGGCCAGATAATTCTTCCTTCAGTGCAATAGTTTCTCTAAATATACATTTAATATTTGATTTAGTGCCTTACTATTATTTTCTTCAAAGGTGATGTTTGTCTAGGGAAATGTATTTTGTCATTTAATAAGTGATATGCTCATTAAATGACAAAATTCATTCCTCTAGACATTTATTATTTCTTTTAATGTTTTACTAATGGCAATTGTTATACAACTTGTGCTAAATGTTGTTTCAGTTTGTATAATTCTTTCTTGTGTACTTTTCTCATTAAATTTTTTTAAAGTAATTCAGTATTGCAATTCTTAACATTTTTTCCATTGACATAGTGCAATCCATTTTGACTTTATTTCCATTTGTATCACTGAAAATAACTATTTGCTATTTTTCTCATCTATTTTATCAGGTCTTTAGTTATTGTGACTATTTTTGCATCTCCCCTACAGCTTGCCCAAAACTGATTTCGCCATAATTAAAAATTCTATGATGTTTTCATATGATTTTCCTTAGTTAAGTAAACTACTTCATCTTCTGTTTCAATTATATCAATGCTTTTTTGATATAATTTGTAGGTTTGAAATTGTTTGTTTTCCATATATTTTAACCATATTTATTTTTGCATTCACTACTCTATTAGTAGCATTTAGTATTGATATTGCACCTTGTTTCACTATACATAAACTACAGAGTAAGGTTATTTTCCTTGTGTTGACACCAGTTTGTTCATATAGCATTATTTCAGTTATAATTGGCTTATATGTTTGTATTGTGTACATTTTCCAGTTAAACAGCTGCAAATGTACATTCTCAGTTAATTTGAATGTAATGATTTTGCTTTCATTTGTTTCCTCCACAGTTGATATGATCTCTTTCTGTACTTTGATTATCTTAGCTGTGTAATCTATTGCACATACATGTTTTATTAGAAAATATTTTCCTAGCATGATCTCATAAGGTAATGAGTTTCTTTCTGTGGCAACAACTATAAACATGTTAAAATGTAGTGTTTGATATGCTTATTTTTACATTCTCAAGTTTGCCCATCATATTTATTGTGAAATTGTGTACCCTCATTTAAAACTCCATTTATTTCCATTATAAATGCCTGTTCTTGAGAGTAACTGTTTCATCTAATTAATCATCAGTAGTGTTGACCCCTAAACAGTTAGTATATCTTGCATTTAACTAAATATATCTGTTATATATTCACAAGTTATGCTATTAACTGAAATTGTTGTGCTTAGGTTTAACACATGCTGCTGAATCAAATGGCTCCTACTAAAGTGGTTCATTCATTGGTCCCTACAGCAAATGAATCACTTCAATGCTCTTTCACTCTGATGTTTGTGGTTAACATGTTTATCAAATTAATGCACAGAGTTAATGCATTGTACACTGAGTGAAATAGCATCAATTAACAATTAGAGTGTAAATAAACTATAGATGTTTTAAATACAGAATCATCTGCTTGTTTAGTTATTTAATACTAAACAACAAACATTCAGTATTTCTTCTTCATCAATGATAATTAATTAAATAAGTAAACAACATATAAAATCCAACTAAGTTCATATCTAAGAACATTTGCATTAATCATCAATCATTGTAATTTTTGCATTCCAAATTCACCATCTTGTAATTTGTAGATAATAATGCATAAGTTAAATTTAATAAGATGTTAATAAACTGATCTTCATTGGCACCATCAATTTCCATCATGCTATCACACCACCACCATCACCACTAAGATATTTCACTACTTGAATTCATTGAAGTATCCAAATAAATTTTATATAATTAACAAATGAAATAAACTCCACTAAAAGTTTATTGAGAAATAGTCTTTACAGCTTATGTTTTGCAGGTAAATAATTATTTGGTAGTACAATACAAACACTAAAATCACTTACAGGTCATTCACTAGTATTTTTTCAGTTTGATGATCAATTCAAATTTTTAAATGTCTGTTAATTCTCATTTCAGTCAAAAGCCAAGCAAGTGACTTCTAGCCAAACATATTTTTTGCCATATTATTTTCTGACCTGTTTACCCCTTGATTATTATAAATTTACAAATTTAATGCTACTAAAAATAATTCTAATTTATATTGCACTACTCCATTTCTTAGTTAGAGAAGACGCCTTTAAGTTTGCACCTTTCTAATTTTTGTTGTGAGGCTAGACAAGAATAGCTTTAAGCTCCTATTCTGTCACAATACTGTTTGCAAGTACTTTCATTATTAAGATGTGAGTCTAATTCAGAGATAAGTTGATCATAATCTAATTTGTATGCAGAGTTGAGGTTCATGTATACAGTGAGTGCCTTATCCCTTAGATAGAGAGGCAGTTACATCTCTCTGTTTTCCTTGGTGCCTCCTTTGTACGGAATGTAGATATAAAATATCGCAATCCAATTTCAGGTAATGAAATAATGTGGCATACTAGTTCTGAGGTATCTGTGCAGCTTGGACAGGATTGGAAATATTTCTGACATCATTTATTTTGAAACATTGTGGAAATTTCACCTAGGAAGCAATCTTCAAGGTTTGTGTAAGGTTCAACTTGAGGAATTCGTCAAGGGAATTCAAGAGTGCATGGCCGCGTTTACACCCATTCCTCCTGTTGATTTCATTTGACGATTTCAATATTAAAAGATTAGTTCTTCTTTGCTGATATTTATCAAACGATTTAAAAGAATAATAAGTTAACGTCAGTCATTTACTAATCTAAATTACACCGACCAGGCTTGCGGAGCCGTAGCTATTGTGGGCAAGAATGAGCAATTTCCCACCTAAATATATTTTAACCTTGCCTTATTGTCAACTTGAAAAATGGGGAAATATGCAACTACGCCAGAGTGCACGGAGAAATTCTCTATTTAACTATTGGTGACGAATTAGGGTGCAAGCCGATCCAGGAAAGTTTACTTCAATATTTTTACAAAGCTATTACAGCTACAGGCTAGAATTTTAATTGCATAATTTGATGAAAACCATGAAAAAGATAAAAGAAATCATGGCGACACCGTAGAATTTCTTTTAATTATTTTCAAATACATTTCTTATCAAATGAGCAAGATTTCGGTAGCAATCAAAGGAATATTTACATTAACCAAATTCTAACACTGCATGTCATTTAAAACACAGAAATTGTCATGATCTTTGTATTACATTCAGTGATGAATAATAGTTAAGTAGGTAGCAATTCCGTGAAAACATCAATGTTTGTTGATTCTTGCAGCTCACTGAAATGAATCAAATTACAAACCTATGCATCTCTACAGATACTCCACTCTTATTATATCTTGCTCTTCTTACTTCCTTTGCGAAAGGGCTGAAACCGGGCGAAAATTTCAAGGTCGGGATAAGTAAAGGTGGCCATCAACAGCTAACACCGACAGGGCGGTTTTTCGGTTTTTGGCTGGGAAATTTATATACATATATATCAAGGAGCTCTAAATCTACAGGCCATGTAGACGAAACATGAGTTAAATTATTGTAGGCTGGTTTACATTAAGCAATGTCTTCAAATTATTTATAGATCAACAAAAATACAAACATTTAATGAGAAAACTTAGCTAATTTAGCACAGTTAATGGAATAAAAATATGTTTACCAATCTTATCAAAGCAGACAGAGCAGTCACAATTCTTAATCCATTAATAAGTTTTAAACAATTTACAATATGACTTCTACAGTGTGTAATATTCCGATGAATTTTAAAAAAAGAATAACCTTGAACAACATATTCAAAAAATGTATTTGAAGGATACTGTAAACCACCTCTGAAAAGCATTTCGTGATATGTTCTGGACGGATTGTCGTCTTCTGCACAAGCAAGTTCTTTATGCTTTGACGCTATAAATCTGAAACATAATAAAGCGCTAAATATTCTTCAGTTGACAGGTTTTCCAAGCCATTGGATGATTGATCTAGTGCTTCAAGAACATTTTCACTAAGTTCAGTGCTGCACATGGAACATGAATGAAATCAACCGCAGCACCAAATAGCACGCTTCCATGTTAACGAAGTGAAGGCTAAATAATATTAGTGTATTTTAATAATAAAAAATCATATTTATTTGATTTAATATATGGTTTCATTTATGTAAAATATTCTAGAAATTACCTTCACATGAATTTCGTCAATAAGTAAGATGCATCCTCGATATCTTTCAGGTTGAGACTGTATGACTCTTGCAAGAAAACTACTATCAGATTGATTTAAGCATTTCGATGTGATTTGTTAAAGTGTTGATATGGATGGAAGCCTGAGGTACTGTCGGAGTGTTGAGTAGAGAGATCTTGATTTAGTCATCCATGTAAAACCAATTGAAACTATTTCTGCAGAATGTAATTTGCTGTTGCTTCGTTCATTAATCTTTTCAAGTTGCGAGATGATAAAACTTTGTTAACTGCATCATCATCATTACTAGGATTTTCGCCTTATACACGACGAATAACTTCATTTAATTGAGACCAGAGACGCATTCTAAATAATACATATATATATATATATATA
>CABFPE010000832.1:97264-112370 GCA_900660155.1 Hofstenia miamia
ATATATATATATATATATATATATATATATACATATATATATAATAAATTCTACAATAACCTACCCGAAGAAAATCCATAGGTACTTTAAAAAGTTTTTTGAATGCAGATACTTTAATGTTATTGCTGTTTCTGCACACTCCACATTTAGCACAACATTCCAACTAGAAAAAGGCATTGCCGAGAAAGAAGCATCTATAGAATCAGCTATGACAATAATCTTAAAGTCGTCAGAGACTCGAATATCATCTATGAATTAATTTGTTATGCGCATATAAAGAAAATGCTTGCGGTTTTTGAACTTTTGTAGCACATCGTCTTTAATATTGGATCAACAATTACTCGGAATTGAGTCCATAGACAGAAATTCTTTTAATTGGTCTTGCTTCACATTTCTAACACTGGAAAGAGATTTGTGAATTTCCAAATAGGCACATTTCTTGGTATAGACGTTGATGGCACATTTGGAGAAAGAGGAGGAAGTATAGACACAGTATAAACAACTTGTACTTTTCTTGTGATTACGTCATCGGGCCAACGAACTCTGCATACTCCAATATGTCTTGTAATATTATTAACAACATTGGGTAAGGCATGTATCCAGCGGTTCCTCATAGGTGTTTCTTTGGGAAATGAAAAAACAGGAATTATTTCTTTCTGCAATGTATTAATTTCTGAATCATAATTCGAGCACATCCACAAACGCAACACTTACTAGGCATAATTCGTTTAAATGTATGCGGATGCGGGTAATTCGAGAGGGGTATTAAAATTTTTACCGCTATAGAGGCATTATTACTGAGAGTAATTAATATGAGCGTAGCAGTGCACCAGCCTACAATAATTTTCTTGTTTCGTCTACACGGCCTGTAGATTTAGAACGCCTTGATATATATGTATATTTATATATATATATATATATATATATATATCGTCAGAATTAAATTTTTAGAATAATATGTGAAAAGAGTTTTTCTTACAGATCTAAAAAAGAAAACAGAATTTAAATAAGACCAATAATAAGTGAAATATTGAATTATAAATTTGAAGGTATAAATTTTAATGTGATTAGTCAAGAATATGCTTAAATCGACGCGATTGTTTAATTAACCTTTACCAAAATAACATGATAAAATAAAATTTGTGAAAATGGTAAAATAATCAGGGTTTTTGTCAGCATTTTAGTGAAATCGTAAAAAGGGTGGTCCTTACCATACATTTACTGTTTCATAGAGTAAAATCAGGCGCAAGTTGTCTTTATTCTTAAAATTGTAGCTGTAACATTGAATGCTCTGAATTCAAAAAACCTCTACAATTTGGAAAGTTTTTTTGACTAGGCCATATAGCACGGTCAGTTTCTTTCCTATCTTCAAAGTTTTTGCACCATTTGATTTTTATTGATAGATCTAGAAGGAAACATTTTTTTAACTTTTTGATTTCAAAAATTTTTAGGGAAAAGTAAAATTCGAAAAATCTTAAAAATTATCCAGTATTGAGGAGATAGGCGGCTTAAGTGTCATTTAATGTAGAGTGGTCAAACAGAGATAAAGAAGGTGCATCTCACGGCTCACACCACCTTTGTAGGCACAATTGTTATTGCAATAATTCCGAAGACTTGTTTCTCGAAAGGTGTACTTCTTCAGTTTTTGATTGGCTGTTGGTTTACAATATTGAATAACCGATGAGCCTTAAAATTCTGCAGTTGAGACGTAATCTGGAATATTTTTGGCGGACAGGCGTTTGAGAAACAAAGGTCTAATGTCTGTAAAATAAGCAAGAACGGATTCACAGATTATCCTGATATTCCAAGAATGGGTTCGCGCGAATTCGTGCAAACCCCCCTGAATCCCATCACTGTATATGTACGGTTGTATACTAATAGTTTAGGGTAACCTTAACGCTGATAAAATTAATACTTTGAAAAAAGTGCCGTCAAAGACAACTGCTTAGGAAAAATTAAGCGCAAATAATTGATGGTCAAAGATTTCACATTAGTAAACAGCATGGTGCAAACAGTTCTGATGCCAAATTGATAAAATTTAAAAAATAATTATATTGTCATGCATGAATATATTACATATGCCAATAAATTATGAATATAAATTGGAGAATTGATATTCCGTCAAGGATATAATTGATTTGATGCTTATATATATATGTAATATATATAAAACCATCAAATCAATTATATATATTATATATATATATATATATATATATATATATATATATTTATATTGGTCATTTGTAATTGTTAACATATATATTGGTCATTTGTAACCGGTTTTTTCAGTATTTTTTTATTTTTTTTTTGCAATTTTGAAAATTTTTCCCTTGCATAACTGTTTCTTTTTATTACATAACAAAGTGTCAAAAATGGAAAAAAAAATCTTTTTGGAACTGCAATCAACGTTGGTCATTTGTAACGTTGACAATTTTTTTTGATGGTCATTTGTAATCAAGTCACAAGATTTGAATGTGAAAAATGGCCAAATATATAATATATATATATATATATATATATATATATATATATATAGTGTACATATGCAACTATCAGAGTTCTCGGGGATTAAGCTATTTAAAGCATTTGCAAAATTGAATAAGTGAAGGGGATCAGCAAATAACCCAGCATAAAATTCAGAATTGTTTACAAACTTTTTTAAAGCACCTATAACTGGTTATTTGTGAAAATGGTTTTTGTTCATATATTTTTAATAAATTTTACATTGTTTTGCTTTCTAAAGTCATTCTCCCGATACGTAATACATTTCACACTGAATATAACTAAGGAATTTGACGAGTAATATAAATGCTGATGATGATAATGAAATAGCCATAATTGATTCTAACAAATGAAATTAGAATATTTTCAAGTAAATCCCCTTCATATATGATACTTACTATGTAAAATAGCATTTTTTACATTAAGTTCAAAATTATCCTTCTGTTACAGTAGTCACAAGCAATGCAACATATAAAGAACAGTCGAAAATTGCTTAGCTCCACAACCTATTGTAACCTTGCAGGTTTGACATTTTATAGGTCATTGTCATAATATGCTTTTGTGAAAAAATTCAAAAAAGCTGTTTGTAACATTTTGTTTTAGGAAAACATATTTATTCAAATTATGTAAAGAATAAATTGTGTTCGATAAAGATTATGAAATGCATACCATAGAGAATTCATTGATCAATCAAATACCTTCTTTTGAAAAAGGCATACATAAGTTTTACCAAAGTAATATTTTTTAAAGCGAAAACATTTTATAAGCATTTAGTTCTTAATTAGAATTCGGCACAGCTATGAGTGCTTGAAATTGGAGAGCATTTAATATCCACTTTTTAGCACCAACTACATAATGGGCACATAAACTAACTTAAAGTCAGGTTCAATTGCAATACAAACAGTTAATAAATTTGCATATATATATATATATATATACATATATATATTTGTATATATAATGACTAAGCTAATAAATTCAGTTCGAAATTTATATTCACATACTGAAATAGCAATTTCAAATTGGGGAAAAGTATAATTGTTAATTGAAAGTTACATCATAAAAATTAGGGAAAAAATATTTTTTCTCAAATGGAAGCTCTATAAATAGATATCCCCTTTGCAAGAATTACTAACTTTATCCGTCGTGGGATTGATTCATCAAGGCTTTAATGAATCTATCAGAAATTGAATAAAATTCAAATTCCAGTTTTGCATCAATTCTTCCAAATTTTCGAATTTGCTTCCTCCAATTCCATTTTTAGGACTTCAGATAAGTTTTCGATGATATTAAGATCAGGTGATCTTGCTGTCCGGTCATTGATTAAAAGAATCCCAGATTTTTCCATGCATTCAATGACTTCTGAACTTTGGTGGCATGGCGCATTGTCATTGTTGTGTTGGAATTCGCAGTTGTCATCTAGCAGAGTCAGTACATGGTTTTTTGAAATTCGATATATTTAATTCCAGTCATTCTCATCCCCACTGACCATTTTCAAAACCTCGAAACACAGATAAATCAAAAAATCATATTTTTTGAGCCACCTAGAACTTGATTTGAAAGATTCTTGGGTTTAAAACGATTTTCTAGTCCAAATAATTTTCTGACAAACTGCACATGCCTTCCTGGGAGGTGCACACAACTTTCTTCTAAAAATACTACCTTCACCAAATATCCATTGCTCGAATCACGTTTCACCTGTTTTGACGTCAAACATTGGCAGGTGGTTTAAATTTGCTTGGGAAGTGTCCGTTGTTTTATAAAGGTGCCTGGTTGGGCCAATGACCCAATTCGACCGGTTCTTTCTTTTACACTGTGAAATTAATAAAGATAATGTTTGCTTTGAAAATTGAAGACATTCGAAAAATTTTTCAGCGGAATTTTCTCCAAGAATTTCGAAACAATAATTTTTCGAAGGAATAGTAATAAAAGTGCGCTGCAATTGTCACAAATTTTAAGTTTAAACAGATGCTAACATGTACATTAGGAAATTGAGAACTCACATTTACAAAGTACTAGTAACAACGTTTATGAAAAAATTATATTCAATCTTAAACTGCCCATTGCATCCAATTAAATACAAATCAGTTTTCTCCAAATTTCCCAAACAATTTTCTGCAAACTTATTTCGAAATTTGTAAACGCTCTGATATTAATAGTTAAATATGCGTCCCAGTTAGGGTGTGAAAATTTGTAATAAAGAATATTCCGTATTTGAAGTATATCAAAATAGCATTTTTTTTTAATTGAAAAGTCCGATTTATGCAAAAACTTTCAAACACTTTACATGCCTAGCGTTCAGAAAAAAAGCGATCTAATGACCATGGCTACTACTTTTCTTCCAATCCCGTGATTCTTAAAGTTTGAAATGAAAGAGGAATTGTTTTCCTATACAGTGATGCTTTCAGATTTTAGTTAGCTTTATTTTCAGTGAGGGTTGTAAAAATGCCAAGTTAATACTAATGAAAAGCGTACTCCTACCGGTAAAATCAGCATTGTGGGTATGGGTTGGGTACAAACTTTTTAAGAATGTACAGGTTTAGGTTGGGATGTGTATAAAATCTGTATCCATATCTACCCTTGGTTGAAAGTGGGTTCGCGGAGTCCAAGTGGGATTATTCAAAACTTTTTTTGGTTTGGGTTTAACTAAGTATTTTACTTTGACTGAAAAATTACTGCAAAGTGGTTTGAACTATACGTGTGTTTTTGGAAATAAAGGCAATATGAAGCTCACTAACTGATTCCTACATAATCTTATCAACACGACCATCCCACAATTATTTGATTGTTTTACATTCACATCTATTATTCCACAACATTATAATGGTAATTCAATTTTCCCAATCAAATACCTTTGTGAATTCCACAAAATTCCTAGAACAAACTTGATTTTACTAATCAATTACTTCTGTGGATTCCACAAAAAAGGGATATATTGAGGATATTGAAGCTTACATTGCAATAATAATAAATGGAAAATGCGATTTTGCGTAGTTTGAAGTGAATCAGGTTATGGGACAGTTGTAACTAATATCAATAATCGAAAAACTGTTTAATAGCTGCGCTTATTTTTTCAAGTCATCTTGTGGGAAATATAGACTACTTAATGTGAATATATATTTTGTTTATGTACCCGCCTAAAGCACTGTTAATTTGAATAAAAAATTCACAAAAATTTATTTTGCTTTTTCCTACATTTTCTTCAAGCAGCTGCAGATAATCGCGTGCATAAAGGTAAAATTATTTTCTAACGTATGTTGCTTTAAGCAATGCATGATAGCCTGACAAGATAGTTTTTGCCTAAACTGAATATTTTTTCTTAAAATATCCTTTAAAAACACCTAAATAATATTGGGCGAACCAGTAGGTTTTACACATTTCTTAGTGATGTATAATATTTGGAACTCGTTCGAAATTGCAAGAAAAAGTAAGTGGCATATTTTAGATACCATGAGACGTTCATTATTTTACAAATATGCACCAAAAGCATTTGGCAAAGAAGAGCTTCTTGCAACAAAGCTTCCTTTATGAACGATTCTAATATATATATATATATATATAAATATATATATAAAATATATATAATATATATATATATATANGTTGGGCTTGATGCTGCTTATATAGAAAAGTCAAACAAAGACTTGAAAATTGGAAAATTATTTTGGCTTTGTAATGTGTGCACTAATGATTTAAATGCTAATTCTTTTATTGATAATATAAATGAAAGGTATCGACTGTTGTAACCGAAATTAATAATTTGGACATAAGTAACAATGTTTTAAAATTAAATGAAGATGTTAATTCTGTTAATGGCTGACATTAAGAAATATTCTGATATTTTTAAATCGAATTTTAGTGCTAATTCAGGTGGCTCTGTTTCTTCTGAAAATGCAGGTAATAAATACAATGTACATACCACACAGAGAGAAATTCGCATAGACAATCTGGAAGAAGTTATATGTGCGACAAAGTTTGAAACCCTCGAAAAGGAAAAAAAATCGGTTATGAATGTTTTTCAGCACATTACCAGAAATGATTTGAATGAAAATTGCATTGAAGATATCTATCGTATTGGAAAGGTAAATAAGGCTAACAAGGAAAAAAAGCCACGGCGAATGATAGTACGATTTATTAATGAATGGGACGTACGTAGAATTCTGGCATGTACTAGTGAACTTAAGACATTTAATCAACGAATTTATATTGCAAGAGCTTTAAGTCCGGAGGAGATTACTAAAGAAAACAACATCTTGAAAAAAGGACGTGAAATTATTAATAATGGCACACCAACAACACATTTAAAAAGCTGAAATCTTAAGTTATGGCAACTTATTAATAACACATGGGTAGATATCACTCTCGATGACTAAATGGTACTGAAAGATTCCCATCAGTATTTTCTAACAACGTGAATTGATTAAATAATAAATACTTAGAATTGTAAAGTCTGGTGTTAACTAAAAGTTTTGCATGTGTAATGATTCAAGAAACTAAATTAACTGAAGACATTCAAGATAAGGATGTTAGCATTAATGGCTACCATATGATAAGACAGGATAGGAATGTGGAAAATTTTGATGAAAGGGGTGCAGGAATTGTTACATACCCAAGGGCTATGCCCGAATCGTCCTGGAGAGTAACCTCCTCGCGGTGGTTCCTGGATAGGCGGAGACGCTGAGCCAATACTTGATGGGCGCGTCGCTTTGCGGAGTCCCGAACCTAAAGTGGACGTTAAACAATAGGGTATAAGAAGGTGCAACCATATGTGCTTTGCACATATGGGGGCGGTGACGATGATGTGAGACTGTCTGTTCTGTGGAGCAGACGGCGACGTCTATGCCCAGAGCCGTAGAGTGCGTCTACGAGGGCAGTTATACAGAGGATTTTCCTCTGTCTCTGGCCTCTAGATAGGCCCAGGCCAGCATTTGCTGAGCCTTACCTATGAGGGAGTTTTGCTTCGTCATGGGTTTTAGTTATGATCCGACATCTTTAATTAAACTGGAGAATCGAGTCACTTGGTGCTTTGCACTTCAAGTTTATTTACCTCCAAATAGAATTCAGGATCCTCCATAACAGGCAGACGGCAGGTGCTCACGAGTTACCTCAGTTAGTAGCCTTGGTTGGCGAAAGCTGTAGAGAGGCGCAACCCTCTCATGAAGCTCGGCCTTCGGCTTCACTCTCTGCTGATCAGACTCAACACAGATCAGCACTCTGCGTGCCAGGGGTCGCCAGAGGACAAGCATGATTAAGCCGGCTGCACACTTCTAGGGGAAATGCCAGAGCTGATCTGTTGCCACCCACTCTTCAGTCTGTTGACGTGGAGTATTACGAAACCCAAAATTTTATTCCAATTATCTTGCAATAATCTAGAAATTACAGTCATTCTGCCCGCAAATTATACGAGAGTAATAATTAGAAATATTTACATTCCGCCTAAAGCTAAAAAACATTTATGCAATGTGATCTTGAAATACATTATGCGAATGGTATTTATTAAACTTCCAGTCATTCTTGATTTTTGCTGGAGACATCAATCAAAAGAAACTCATTACTTTAGAAAATTATGGCTTAAAAAATATTACAGAAAACGAAATAACTTTTATGCCATTTAGAACTCAACTAGATGCAATCTATGTTACTAACCATGATATCTATTCATTCAATAAGTGTGCACCAATTTGATCTATGAATGTAATGTACCATTTCAGTTTTGAATATTGGCCAAAGGAAACACGTGGAAAAAAGAAAAAACGTTCAAAACAGCCTTATAGGGTAGAAATTTTGTATGATAAGTAAATTATTAAAGAAAAATTGGCAACATGCAATTGGGAAGTTTTGTGTGATGGAAAAGATCTTAATCAAATGGTAATAATTACTGAAAATACAATAAACCTCATTCTCGATATGTCAAAGAAATTCACTCAGGTAAAAGTAGTGGCTAATGATCGTGTAATATGTCCTAAAATAAGAGAACTTTTAAGTGAAAAACAAATTGCAATCAAAGATGGCAATAGGAACTATAGAAATCAACTGCAGAGAAAGATCAACATATTGGTTAAGAATGAAAGGAAAATTAATATTTCATCTATAGACAATGAAGCATTACATAAGGAAGTTAAGTCAAGAATTCGTAAAGAGCAATGCCATAGGAAATTCACTGAACATGAAGCAAAATTACTAAATTTTCACTTTTGTAGGCACAATGCTGATGTTGAACTTGATGAGCCTCTTAATATTACATCCCCACGTAGCCAAATACTGGTGGACCACTGGCAGATATGGTGGGCCACCAGGTGGGGTTTGGCCACCCGTGCACCAGTGGACCACCAGTGGCTAGCTGGTGGTCCACTGTTGGCTAATTGGTGGGCCAATGGTGGCAAAAATATGATTTAAGCATTTGAGTAATGTCTCAAATGTAGCAACAGCAAACTTTTAAATTAATAGATTTTAAACATTGCAGTTTAAACTAACACAAACGCAACAAAGGGTTGAAGGAAATTCTAGCAAGCTCACCATTTACATTGATTTAAGATTGACAATGGAAAGTATAATGGATTTTTTATTATAACCAATAACAACAAGCACACAAAGATGCCCAATTTAGATTTAATTTTCAATTTCTGAAGAAATAGCAATTTTTAAACATTATTTTTTCCAATAATTAAAAATATATTTTGCCCAATTTTAAGTACCATGTAGACATTGATTTCAAGGTCCACGAATAATCGTGAATAAATTATTTTGAAATTTCATTCTGCCTATATATCTTATAATTTTTGCAAACAGAAAATTGCAAAAAAAGCTCTTCACAATGAATTTTATATGTTTATGAGATCTAAGAGAGCATAATAATGAATAATATTTTACTTGCAAGCATTAGCTCATATATTATTTACGATTAAGAGTAAATCAGATGTCACTAGTGGTCCACCAGTGGTGCACTGGTAGCTATGAGTGGCTGAAATTGCTACTACTGCCACTACTTATCCACCAGTGGTCCACTAGTGGCTATGAGTGGCTGTATTGCCACTCCTGCCACTGCTTCCCCACCAGTGGTAGGACAAAACAAAAAGGTAATATTGTTGCCAAAATGTTTCGTTGTTTTGTCACCAATATTTTCGTTAATGTCACTGAAATTTTTTATTTGGGAATTCACATTACAGCGCCAGGTAAGCTGGTGGATGAGGCCTGTCTACATCTCTGCAAAAATTCAATGCAATGTTTTTATGCATCATGTCATAGATAGCGTCTCAGTCATGGCCTTCTAAAGAATAATTAAGTACTAAATATCAGGCGCAATAAAATTTTCTTTTAAATATGAAACTACTCCATCAGTTGAACATAAATATGATCAAATTAATAATATAATTCAAGCAGCTTTCTAAATTTCCTCTCAGAAAAATATTTTTTTTAACTATAATATAATGAACTTCTTGTTTTGAACGACATTGTTGTAGCATAGAGAAAGTATTCACAAAAAAATTCGAAATGCGCAAACTCCCGTTCAGATTATTAGACAATTTTGTACTTTACTCAAACCTTGTTATTTCCTTGTACACAATGTATAGCCTTCTCTTTGATTGATTTTCATAAACCTCATTATTTCCTAACAAACTAAAGTTGGCCGTCTAAAAGTGTTGTAATATTTTTATAATAGTTTACATATATGTACTTATATGCTTTGATTTACGAAAGTCATGATCATAATGCAGTACGATTTCGCTCAACTCTGAATACCTTACTCATTAAAAATATCGGTGTTTTAAAATTTAAACCGAAATCATAATATTAAATATTCAAATATATTAAGATGCGAGTGAATTGAATAAATATCTAGAACCTTCCTTCATTACATAATGATAAAGTTAACTTAAAAACTAAGTTGAATTTTTAAATTCTGTAATTATAGAACTAAGAAACATGTAAAAACTTTCATTTTGCGCTCGTATTCTTAATGCAATGTGGGCATTAATGCCTGCTCAACAATTTCTTATTGATCAAATACTTGCCTAAGGTATGCTCCTGTCACTATCAACGAGGTAAATCTATATATTGCATATTCCTATTTACAATACCGCCAAAATCAAAATTTAGCATTAAATTCATTGTGTACAAGGCAATGGCATTTGATAGGATTCATAGTGATATAAAATGTACAACTACACGATCAATATACGTTTAGTTATGCACTTACTGACAATAACAGAGCTATAAATTTTTTTGGAATACATTTATTCTGAGTGATATCGATGAGAGGATTAATAGTTGAAGATGCAAAAGAAACTGACAGGTGATAAAATCCCACAGATGTTGGAAAAAGAGTCTGGAAAGCTATTTGTGCGTAGTGTAAAGCAGTTTGAATAGGTACTGGTGCACAAAAAACTATATACGCCGAAGTAACAATAAGAGATACTCGTATTATTCTGCCTTGATTTTTCACAAATTTCTTATTTCCACAACTTGCTGAGTTTCTAATAATCAGAAGTACAGTATTGGAGTTATAAAAATAAAAAATATAGTTAATGTCATGAAAAATCCTGCAAGTACTACTGCAATGAATGTAGAAATGGTATGTGAATTATCGATGCAGATCACCTGATGATTTTGGATTTTATAGTCATAGGTAGCTATCAGTTCATATGTTGCAGCACTTCCTACAGGATAAATTTCAGCAATCACAGCTCAATGGCCCGTTGACTTCGATCTAAAAACTTTATCACCCACTGGGTAATAAACTGCATAGTATCTTTCAAAAGCCAGAGAAATAATGTCACATGTCGATATATTCATAAGACATAATAAATAGAACAACATAGATGTAAATACTCTGCAATATAGTTCGTCGAGAAAATCATTCGAAATCTTAATGTAGGAATTGATGAAATAGTGATGTATGCAAGCAAAACAAGTTATCAAGTCAAACACAGCTAGACAAGACATGATTTTGTTTGTATTTTCTTAAGTTACTTACTCGAAATGTAAGTGGCTAAGACAATAGAATTACAAAAGATTCTGCTTGTGGCTATAATTACAATGGATATATTGAAGATGGAATATTTTCCTTCTAATAATGATAACGCCATGTTGCATAAATGTGTTGAAATTTAAAAATTTCCACAGATTGTAACAAGTAATTTAAAAAGCAATAGATGGCGCAGGTTTCCCTTTGTAATTAATCACTCTTTCATTGCTGGTGCATTCCTAGTGTCAACTTGTTTATTGTATTGTAATAAAAGAATATTACCAACATATAAAAATAATAAATCCGCCATCTTGCGACTTAACTGTTTATTGTCTATCTTAATACATGCAAAATCATTTTTTCCTGTAAATATTGGAAAAACGTTTTCGGCTTATCATTTCATTGCTTAGGAGGTGTAATACCATAATATCCCCATTCCTACATTGTGCTCATGGGAATTCCGTCAGAGCGCAATGCCTGATAATTTACTGAGAAAACACATTTAATAAATTTTTCTTGAATATCCTACAAAACAGTATTTAGTGTCATAATAAGAAGCAAACATTTGTAAAATTTTCACACTTCTCGTTTTGTCTTTTTATGTCTGAAGGGGTGATTACCCTCGCTTAACCATAGCTCTACCTCTGTCAAACACTGATTTCTCCCAAAGTTAAAGAAATATTAATTGATAGAATTTCGTTATAATAACTAATGTAAGCAAAATAATTGTCTTTTTATCTACAGACAGTGACGTCACTGAGAGGCTACGGGCCAGACCCTTAAATGGCAAAATAATGTTTTATTCTCCAAAAATAAAACTTATTATATTTAACAAATGTGAGGCCCAAGTTTGGAATTCGGAGCCTCTTAGGGCCCCAAAATATCCAAATAACAAAGTAATTATATAAAATAGCAAAAAGTTGGGCCCAAGATTAAAAAAAATATCTTAGACAATTTGGGAGGCCCAATAGTTATGCACTTACAAAATATTTAACAAAAGGTATCCAGTAAATATCAAATTTAATACTCAACAAAATTTTAAAAAAACAATAGAATTTAATAAATGAATCTCCAAATCAATCGAAATCCATTATAGGAGAAATTTTGTAAAATCGATCCAATTCGCCAATAATTATAGAAATTGGCGAAAACTGTGTCATTCCGCAAACGACACCAAATTTGCGTTCCTTATCTTTATGACTAATTGAAGATATTCTTCTAATGGCTTTCTCTTGTGAAAGAGTTAGGACATCTAGACTGCACTTAATTACATCGATTGCAACAAGAACATCATCTTGAAGAAATAGCGTATGACTATATGCACTACCATGCTTTCCCAATGTATAAGCAATATTTCCTTGATAGTAAGAATATACATTAATCCATTTAACATCATACCCTGTGAAGGCAATATATTCTAAACTTCCGTTAACACTCATCCAAGTAGGCAGAAAATTTACATACAATCGTTTTTCTTTTGAATGATTAGCAATGTAATTGTATTTGAAGATATTACCAGATTTACAGAAACCATAAACATAATTTTGACAAGGACTTGAACAAATAGTCAAAACATCGAATAAGTTGCGTATTTTTGTAGGAAGATTAACATGTTGCGGGGTGCTACCTAGTGGGACTAATTTTAATCTGTTATCGTAATGCAGAAGAACTGTTCGGTTTGACAACAAAGCGATGTGCTTAGGATCCTGTCTAATTTCTAATGGTACTTCAGCTAACAAGATATTTTCATAAAATATTTTTATGTATAATTGATGCGTTCTTTTTAATAATACAAATAAGTGATCATAATGAATATCATAAAGAACATCTTTTACAACACTGTTTGTTTCATGAACAAGATCAGTGATCGATGCTTTGTGTGAAGTGTCATAAAAGATGTCTTCTTTAACTACTGTAAGTACTGCTCCAGCATAGTCAGCGAAGTCTGGCATTCGAGGAAAAATGCTTTCCTTAAAGGCCACTGACTTAATTTCAAAGAAATGAGCAATACTTGTCTTCAAATTACAGGCACGTTCAAAATTTTTCCAATACCTGAGAATTTTAAAATCGGGTGCACTGCTTGGAAAATGCGAAATTAATTGACATGCGTTTTTTAGTTCTTCTTTATACTTTTGTAAGGTTCGCCATTCCTCCAATATTTCATTTGAAATGGCTTTGCATTGTAATTTAAAATTTTCAATGTTATCATGGAAGGTTTTATTTGCGCATACTATAAAATTATTAAACTTAACTTGAATTTGAGTTTGCACTTTTCTAGCATCTTCTTCAAAACTAACTTTCCCTTCGTCTAGTGTGGAAATAAAACCTTCAACCTCATCAATTTTATCTCTATTTCTTTTATCCAAAGTTGACAATTCATATAGGTTTTGCTGAGCTCTTTCTGAAATGGTACAAAATTTATGCACATTATGACGTTCCTTTGCACAGTACTCACAAATAGCTTGCATACAACTTCTTTCATTGCAAAAATAGGTAATCCTTAAACCATGTGAAGGGCACTTAAGTTCAAATTCTTCTTCAGATAAAATTGGATACACTTTCTTCATAACGATTGCATGATCGGCATAACAATATTGACAAAATTTAAATGAACATTCGTCGCAGTTCCCAATAATGAGACCTCTTGCATTTTTACACGAAGAACAGCTTCTATTTTGCGCCATTTCTCAACTCACTAAAATATAAAAAACAAATACAGCACCAATTGTAATCTATTATTTTCTTTCAGATATTATTTACGTTTTGTGTGTGAAAAAAATATTATATATGAGCAGAACAGCATTGCTTTTGACCAGCAAATGACAAATATTTATTTATGTCTAAAGAAGTGCTCGCAAAATACAATTGGTAATAATAAACTCATTTTAAGGCTTACAACCCTACGCCCATTAGTTCAATTTCACGAATTTGTAAATGGGGGTAAATAAGAAAATATTTTATAGGTATACTTATTTTATTTTATAATGGTAATGTCTCTGTAAAAAACATTTTACAATAAATTTAAAATTTATTATATTCAGTGGTGTGACTATGGGAAGATATGGGAAATGTCCCTCTTTAGATTTATCAATAATGATTTTTACTGTTAAAAATATAATGTGAAAAAAATTAAGAAAAATAAAATAACTTTGGATAGAGCATCTTGGGTGTCATTAATCTCTCAATTTGTTCATCAATGTGATTTCCTTTTTGCGCTTCTAATTTTCATTAATTTTTTTGTAATATAATATTTAGAAGCAAAAATATTAGGGAAAATGTGTGTACGGTTCAGACTTGTCAACGAGCCGACATTTCCAAACTCGGCTCGGCTGGTTTAAATTTTGTGTAAGTTCGGCTCGGCTCGCTACATAAAATCTTTGAATGATACTCGTTTTAGCTCGGCATTTTTTTTAAAAATAGTGTGCTCAAAGAAATTTTTGCATAGCTCTTCCTATTATTTAATAAACATTTCTTAAATAAGATTATAGGAAAGGCATACTGACTGCAGAAAATAAGAAAAATCTACATAATCAAATTAACAAGCAGAACAATAAAATTGCTTTGGCTAAAATAGGCTCGCTTTGGGCTCATTGTATATCAAATACTGCGCTCAAGCTCGGCTCGGGTCGGCTCGGG
>CABFPE010000832.1:112497-145498 GCA_900660155.1 Hofstenia miamia
TCGGCTCGGGTTGTTAGAAGCTCGGCTCGTTGACAAGTCTGGTACAGGCGTATGCAATGCCTTCATAATGAGTTCGGGGTTAGCTATCATTAGGGATATTTCGCGCAATTTTGCACTTAAGTCGCTAACAGAAATACCAAAAAAAGTGAACTCCTAGAAATGTTGAGTTAAAAGCTGGATCTAATGGATACGCAAGGGGAAATAGTGGAATGTAACGCTGTCAGCTTTTCAAAATTAATTTTGAATAAATCCAAATTTTTATTGCAAACATTTTTAAATACTTAAAAATAAGGATATTATGGGCATTCTTAGTGTAAATGTTTTCAATATTCTTAATAAGTCCTGCGGAAACCCTTGTTTAAATATAATATTTCTAATACAGCAATGTCGTCTTATTATTTAAATGTTGAGAGTTGAAAAACAACATTGGTGAAAATATAGCATACAATAATTGAAATTCTTACCAATCAAACTGTTAAACGTACAATATCATCAGAAATTGTGTACGTGTAAATTTACCAGTTTCGAAATTTAAACATGATTACTAAATTTACAGATTTTTGTTGATGCAATTTCATCACTAATTGAGTTCAATGATCTTTTTCCAACTTGAGCCTGTCAGTAAAATAACTATTAATATACAGAATTATATTGGAACAAACTTCAATTATTGACTTTAGACTACAATACCATGATTAATTCACTTTGAGTGCCTTAAATTTAATATCAGAAAACTACCGAAAGGAAAAGTTAGTCAGAGATTCTCAGAAGATAAATTATCCATACTCGAGCATCAAATTCAACAAATTCAAATAATTTCATTTAGTGTAAAAATGCACTGATTGAAACACATTCAATTAGCTAGCTTCTAGAAATTGCAAGCCAAAAATCAACAATAACGGTAATTTCTTAGTCTTAAAAATCTATTCTACTGTACTTCTTTTTTTGTGAAAAACTTTAATTTGGTGAACCCTTTGTTTGCTTTGAAGTGACTGGACTGATTGTGGAGCCACAAATTTAAAGCGATTTTGTAATATTCTTCATTTTGAGTAGATATACAAAATTTAATCCAATTCTATAATTGCAAAAGTATTTTAATGCCTTCTTTCGTTTTTTGTACAGCAAATATCAAAATAGGCATTGGTATAACTTGGTTCCATTACATTTTTAAACTTATATGGATTACTAGTTGACAGCTAGAGCTAATTATATGCACTTGCATTAGCAAAGTTGAAAAGAATCATGTTGCCGTCCATAGGTGGAACTGATCAGCAAAAACCCGACCATACCGTACCTTCTTTGTTGACCAACCCTGCAAGTCAACCCAAATCACTTCCACTAGAGAGTGACAATAGGAGGTAAACATGGATCTGAACCCGACTCGATCGTAATATTTGCTATCCGACGCAAAACGTTGAATTTGATTTGACGTTGTGGATCTTTTTCTAATCAAATGATCATTAACGTCAACCATTTTCTGACGGGGACTCAGCACTTCATTCGTATTACTTAAAGACTTGGATTTTTCTCAAATTCAGCTGTGATTAACATCAATATTTTTTAATAATCAACATAATCTTGTACCGAAACCCGATGTCACCCTCTAGCTTCCGCCTATGTGGCAACTAGTCAGTAAGCAAATAAGAATTTGTGCGAACACAATTACTATTGCTACAAGATCTTAATAAATACTTCTAAAGGACGACGATAAAATTGTTGAGGGGTGATTTTGCTTTTCATGTTTGCATTTTACAGTTTTTGTTTGCAAAAAATTTGCAGTGAAGAAATGCTTTTTTAGAAACACTATTTTTAAATTTCTGGTTAACGAAGCACATTGACCCGACCCCTATACCCAACCCGACGTAAACTTTAGGTGAACTCGATTGGCTTCCATCTATTATGCCGTCACCTAAAAATTGTTAGCTATCTACACACGTGTGCAAATGTATTGAACGCATTTTTTATATTTTGTCCGAATTTCTGCTACTAGGAATGGGAAAACACTCTTTTTTTTAGCAATCTCTGTCTCAAAAACTTCCTTGGATTGTTTTGTTCCCACCATTATATGGTTTTTAAAAGAACAAAAGCTTAAAACGATGTCAACAGGAGACGAAATTGATCTGAATCGAATACAACTATTCTGAAGTTATTGCATTGTTTATATTTTGGTTTATGTAGTAGATGCATAACTAAGTCAATTATTAACAGCAACATTGAAAAATGTTTTTCTATTAAATGGACTTGTCATATTAGACCTAAATTTCCAATTTGAATTAACTAATCATTAATGAGACGCTTATATAAAAATATGAGAACTCTTAAATGAGACTGTTTGTTTGCCATTGCAAGTATAGACTCATATTTTCGTTACATCAATAAATTACAAACTTAAACGTACCAAAAATTCTACTTTGGCATAGGCCCAGTCCTGTGCTAAATCCAGATGCAGATTAAGCAAACTGCAAGCTTTATCGGACAAATTGCAACCACAATCACATATCTTAAGAAATTAAAATTGTGATTAGCTGAAGGCTCACTGTATATTTTCATTACATGAATTTAGTTTTATCCATTTCCTAAAAATTTGTTTCGTCACTATCTTTACCAAAAAAGTTTATAGATATTTTATCAGAGGGTACTAGCATGTTTTTATCCTTATATTTTTTGGTTATATTTGGATCAGTTTAGTTCCATGATGCATTATTTGTTACAACTACAGTATTTGTTTTGGAAAAAATGGAGAAGATGATGCATATGAAATTTCGATGCTTATATCAAAATGGTACAGAGATCACAATTTCCTCATAAATGCTACTAAATTAAAAGATCTTATAATCCCTCTTCGAAGAAATTGCCACATACCAACCCAAAATACTCAGAATTTCTTATTAGTAAATGAAATGAAAATACTTGGAATTACAATATCCAACCACTTTAGTTTTCAACGTCATGTGCTGAATTTAACGAAAAAGATTAACCAGCACATTTACTTGCTCCTAAAGCTTAAACGTTTGGGATACTCAACTGCTGAGCTGGAACTGTTGTATTCTAGTATTATTGTCAACTTTATTAATTATGGACTTGAAGCGTATGCAGCAGAGAACAAGATAAATTTGGACTACATTGATAGAATACAGAAGAAAGCTATCCGATTCGGAATCATACAATCGTTTACATCAATACATGATTTAATAAAAAAAAAGATGAACAATTATTCATCAAGATCCAATCAAATTCGACACACCCCCTTCGGCACATACTTCCTAATAGAACTCAATACGCTGCAGAGAGATTAAAGCCACGTATGCCTCCAACGATTCAGGGAAAAAAATATCAAAACCTCAAAATTTTTCCAAACAGATGCCTGAAATATCCATATTCGTAAATTTGTAAACTATATATTCTGAATGCTATTTTCAGATACATAATCATAAAATACATTATTATTATTATTATTATTATTATTATTNAGTATTTTGAGCCTTGTTATTCTAATAAAAAGAAGTTCTTATACGTTTGGGATACTCAACTGTTGACCTGGAACTGTTGTATTCTAGTATTATTGTCAACATTATTAATTATGGACTTGAAGCGTATGCAGCAGAGAACAAGATAAATTTGGACTACATTGATAGAATACAGAAGAAAGCTATCCGATTCGGAATCATACAATCGTTTACATCAATACATGATTTAATAAAAAAAAGATGAACAATTATTCATCAAGATCCAATCAAATTCGACACACCCCCTTCGGCACATACTTCCTAATAGAACTCAATACGCTGCAGAGAGATTAAAGCCACGTATGCCTCCAACGATTCAGGGAAAAAAATATCAAAACCTCAAAATTTTTCCAAACAGATGCCTGAAATATCCATATTCGTAAATTTGTAAACTATATATTCTGAATGCTATTTTCAGATACATAATCATAAAATACATTATCATTATTATTATTATTATTATTATTATTATTATTATTATTATTATTATTATTATTATTATTATTATTATTATTATTATTTGGTTAGCAAATGGAGAATAAAGGTATTGTCCAGTAAAATTTGTAAAAAATAGGACAAAACTGCATTGATTCATTTTAGCGGGACTATTTGATAAGACATGGCACATTTTGCTGATCCTGTGTTGAAAATACTGACATCAGCAAAAAATGTGCTAACAAAAATAAAATATCGTTAGGTACATTTCTGAGTGACAACATAAAATATTACTGAATTTATAAAATATATCATGGCAACAATCTTTTCAATCAAATATGCCAAAAATATTTGCAATAAAAATCTATATATAATGATTGATTTTTATGAAGCAAGTATAATCGCGAGTGACCGTAGTTTTTCAAAATTTAGTGGTGTTGATAAAAAAAGATAAATTATGACATTAAGAACTTTATGAAGAATTATATATACTAATAACAAGCCGAATTTAAACGTGTTGCAATTGATGCATCCCTTTCACATAAATTTAATATTTTAAATGAGTGTGCGCGTTATTGCAATTCTATATTTTGAAAGGCAAAAATGTAGATTAGGACTAGAAGTACAACAATAGGAATCTTTGAACCATTGTCCACAATTTCTATTGTTTTGTAATACTTAACCGAATTTTAACCAGATTAACCGGCACTAACCAAACCGGTTTTAACCTAAACGTATTAACCGGACCGGATCCAGCACTAATATATATATATATATATATATATATATATATAACATTATTTTTATGTTGTTTGGATTAGGATTTAATGTATGTACACTAAATATCGGCCAAACAAAGAATTCGACAAAGAAAACGGGTAAATGTCCATACATAAAATCGTATTTTCCTTCACTACATATATTTTCACAATTTTGGATAAAATTGTTCAACACTGTGGACAATGCGTTTGTTACTTTATTGTAAAGATAGTTGACATAGGGTTAAAAAATATTGAAAGGCTCTGATATGAACATATTCATCGGTTTGTGTGCACTCATGTAATGATGAAGTTTTTGTTAAGAATCATTCCGTGCATTAAATACATTAACTTTCTTCAATGAAAACCTAATTTTTGTAAAAAAATTCAAATTTTTGGCATACCTATTGTTCAGATAATGAGTCGGTCTAATGCCCATAGAGGCAACAACTACTTTAAAATATTTTTTGTTTTTGAAGAAAAGCACTTTGAATCCACTTCAGGCACGCTGTGCGCAAAGTCAAAGGTCTCGCATTATAACATCGAAAAACAAAGAGGATACAATTTTCTATTTTGTGGTGTTTTCAGATTTTAAGTTAGTTAGTGAGTTATAAGTGTTTTAAAAAGTTTGACGAAACCATCACAGATTTTGAAAAATTTCTATTGAATGTAGGATTAACAATTAAAATCAAGCGAGACGAAAGCATAAATAAAAATTCATAGAAATATATAAATTTAGTCTTAATGGCTGGTGAATAATTTTAAATTAGGGATCATATATTTGAAAGTATCTCAAAATCTCAATTTCCTATATAAACTATAATTGTGGTAATAGTATTTTGGAAATTTAATTATTATTAGCACATTTTGGTGATTATCATTAATACTGTTTGTGCAATATATAGCTAAAGCAATTCCCTATTTTATCTTACTTTTACACAAAATATGGTTGGGAACATTTTAAAAAAATTCGTGTAATATTATTTTCATCGTAATTTTGCTGAATCTCTTCTATAATGGAAATTTCTCTTTACATCTCTGTAACTGTACACATGCAGTGAGCGTGGAACGAATTTTCTCAAGGTAGATATTTTGCCTAACATACAAACTAATTAGTATTACTTTTACTGCTTAAGTTATAAAATGTGGGGGAGAATTTCCTTAAAATTCAATTTTAGGTAGGAGGGTAACTGCACTCACTCCCCCCCGTTTGCGCCGCCACTGTACACATGTCACTACATAAAATCTATTTCATTTGCTTATTAAATCAATGTAACCTGAAAGCCCAATGCTCAGTTGTAATTCTGCTGTAGGCACTTATCAAGCTGTTTGAAATGATTGTTTATAGAATCTGACGCCACCCAAATAAATAATGTTGCCGCTTATTTGTTTAAATACAGTAAATAACTCTTTATTGTGTATCAAACGAGCAACTAGATGCTAAGAAATAATAGCTTTCATCAAATTTATAACAAGAATATCCTAATTTAAGTTTGATCGATTTTAGAAACTTTTCTGCCTAATACAATTATCGTTATGCAGACGAGGTATTCATAAACTGTTCAAACACCAGTTGTTATCAGTAACGTAAATTGTAAAGTTGCTTGAATGAACTTCTCCACTTTATGCAATTTTCTGCTATGTCTTCTGGAAATTTCGTTTTGTTATGATAACGACAAAGTTTTTTCTCTACCCAATATCACTGATCATGAGAAGTTTAGGTCTAATTTTGACATTTATTCTGGATACATTAATTCTGGGGAAGCTGGTAAAGCTTTGCATTACCTTTTGTTCACATCCCAAAGAAATTTCTCAGATGATCCTTTGGTAGTTTGGTTCAATGGTGGTCCGGGCTGCAGCTCACTAGGTGGTGCTTTCCAAGGTATTACATGTACATACTACGATAGTATTCATACATAGCTCATATTAATTGCAGGAGTATAATGAGGCATGCTTTAACTACGCCAGTTGTTCTAAGCCATTAGTTGCCTTATTGCATTCATTTGTAGTTCTTCGTTTTATTTTGCATTTGATTTCATCATTAACTAGATATTATACAATATTATTTCAAGAATATTAAATTCACCCAAAAACATTAATCTCCTATTTATTGTTATGTGTTTTCTAAAATTATAAAATTTAGCAGTCTATACTATATACAATTGAAAACCTAGATAAATTGTCAAAATTTGAGATTAACCATAAAATATTTTTGAAAGAATAGCCAGACTTAATTTGCGTGTCTGTTGCTTAGGGTTCGAGATCACGAATCCAATGAATTTCAAAATTTATTTGAGATTTAATTTCGGAATTATTTCATTGTAAATTCCGAAATTAGTTTTATAAACTAATATATTTATTGTTTTACTTTATTATGTGAAAAAAACATAGCAATATTTTTATTATGTTAATGAAAGCCTTTCTATAAAATTCAAGTATTCTCAGACAGAAAAATTTAAATACAGGAGGATATCAACAAAAAAACATTTAAATATTTTTTTAATACAAATAATTTTATTAAGCCAACAGGTTCAGGGAATAGTTATCAATGTTTAAAGATACTGAGATATCTTTAGGACATTTGACAAATAAAATAATACTGAACTAATATTACTCTTACTATTTGCAGATTTTGTTAGGAATAAACACATTTAGAGAGGTTAACAACAATCTGAGAGCAGCTTTAGTTCATTCATATAATATCTCATTCTACATTTCAATTTCATTTATTCTATCATTTTGTACTCTTAACAGTTTGTTGGTCAAGAAATATTTCGTGAATAAATCCCAATTAGAGCATGATTACCATAAATTTTGAAGCAATTGAATCATAAAATTTCTGCTCCAATATTTGTTACCCAATGAACACAGTGATTCTCTCATTACACAGCACGTTTAGTCCTTGATTAGAGCAATGGTTGCCTTGCAAACCAATTCAAGATTCAACTGCGGTATACATGCTTCATTGGTTTCTGGGAGTATTTTGTAAACATAAACTGCTGAGTATACATTTATTGAAGTTACTCCTTGTAACATATAAATAAATGCCTTACTAATAAGTTTACTAGCTATCAAACAAGAACAGTAATTCTTCTATTGTCAAATGTTGTACGACACACTCCAAAATTAACCAATTTTATTCCATAATCAAACGATTTGATAATTGTAAAGGAAGAACTCTTCTTACACATATTTTTTGCAAAATAGCTTCGTAAATTTTAATATCCAATTGAAAATATCTAGAACGTAAGAACTAGGACAACCCATAAATCAATAAAGTTAATAAAGTAAATAAAAGTCAATTTTTGGTAAGTTAGGTCAATAAAGCTAATATTGGGTGGGGCTTCACCGCCATTAAAATACTAATATCCTACTGTCTAATGATGGCAACCACATGTGTAGATTATTTTTTAGTGTGTTTACATTATTTCTGTACATTAATATTTTCAGTATGTTCCCTCTGTTGTGTCTATAATTTCCTTTTCAATTTCAATTTTAGCAAGCCTTGAGTTGCTCAGTCTAATGCAGAAAAGGGTATGCAAGACTCACCATGTAGTGTTGCAATTGCATTGACATTCCTACATTAATTGAAAAAATTTCAAAATAATACAATGTAACAGAACAATGTAAGAATTTGAATAATCAACTTCACAATGGATTAGGACTTGATTCGCCAGAAGTTGGCTTTTATTTGAAGACTTAGATACAAACTTATAGCACTAACGAAATTGTGAATCTGAAAAAACTTCTTCACACTACTCAAGCTGCACTTCTGGCAAGAGCTCCAATGGAAGCTGTTGAAATTGAGTGGGTTTTCTACATTCTCAACAAGCTTCTTGGATAAAATTTGAGTACAGATTCTTAATTGACTATTTTGAAGCTTAAATGATCTTCTATTTGAAATTTGAAATATAGTCAATAAAGTCAATATTCTGATAACCTAAAAGTAAATATTTGTTAGTAAATAAAGTCAATAGTGGGTTGCCATAGTAATTACCATTTTTGCTTTCAATGCATGCTGCTAAACATTTAGGATCATCATCTGATTTTTGTCAACGCTGTTGATTGTATGCTCAATTTTGTATTTGTGTTTGTATCCAACTCTTGAAAATTTTTCCAAAAGACAATCGAAATAGTTAAGGTCCGTGCTAATTACAAGCTATTCATCTGAGAAACCTATTGAAATCATTGTTAATCCAAAATTTTAAATTAATAAATGATGTCATGTAGCATCATTATGTGGGAATAAACATCCTCCCATGTCATAATTCTGGAACAAATACTACGAATAGTTTTAGATGCCGTAAATGCAACAGCCACACTCAAACACTTTTCAAATATATGCTTTTACAAGCCAAATTCAGCTTTTTGATATAGGCATTCATTAGACAGAAGACGTTGTCTTCCCTTTTCCAAGTAAACAATGACAGCTGTGCAAACGCATCACCACATATCACTCAGTGAATACTTGTGACAAAGTATTTTTGTTTGGGAACAACTTCAGCTCATTTTTATGGGATCAGTGTGTTTATTCTCACGAACATCAAGATATTTTTCTACCAAGTTTCCCTCAGTTTCCTGATCGCAACTTTCTGCTATTTTATCATAACTATCAACCAACATCTCTTCGAGAGATACATCGCGTTGAAACACCAATTTTATTTAGAACTAGAACTGATTCTGTTAATTTTATTGAAAGGTCGAAAATTGGACTTATCCTTGATTATAATGCTGATGTAGGATCTAATTGTGCTTCTGTGACACTGCTGCCGTTCATGTAACAGCTTTCCAAAAGTGTTACCTCCTACAAGGGAACCAAAACATAAAACTTAAAATTAAATCAATAAATAACACTGATTTCCAAATTCATGTATCATAGCTATGTAAGAATAATTTGGTGACATAATTTATTACCTTAAAATATAAGTGAGAGGCAAAGCAAATATACTTGTAAATTTTTTGTTTAAAGGATTGAAACATGCTATTAATACTATAATATATTTTTAATTTTGGTAATTCTATCTAAATGTTATGTTAACATTTGCTAATATCATTAAAATATGAAAGTTGCAAGTAGACTTTTGAAAAGTATATTATCTTAGTAGAAAATTAATTTGTGACTTTTAATATATTTAGGTCCAATCACCCATTTAATTTTATATTTCTACATATTATAGCCTGAAAATTTTCCACGTGAAACTTTAACGTTAAAAATCGAAGTATTTTTTCAAATTTAATGATTCGGGTAGTGCATGAGATTGATTGGTTGCTTATTTTATAAATAAATTTACCATTCATAGTTAATTGGTTATGTTTTAGGCAATGGGCCGTTCGTAATGGTCAACGGAAAGTTCCATCACAACCCTTATGCTTTCAACACCATTAGTAACGTTGTCTACCTGGAAAGTCCCGAAAATGTCGGGTTTTCAGACGTTGGGAATGCTATAAACATACAATTCAATGACACACTCAGCCTTCTCAGTAATTGGATTGCCATTCAAAGTTTCTATGAAAAGTTTCCAAACTTCNATTTTAGATTCAATTATCTAAAATATAACTTACTCAGGACAACAAAATTTTTTGATTTTTCACCAATTATTGTGCTTTGAGCCCACAAATTAAAATATTACATTTAAATTAGGAAATACTAAAACAAAGTTGTGAGAGATGTCAACTATTTTCAATATGCTAAGTAAATTTAGACATAACATAACTAATAACAGCAAATTTTGTTAAGACATTTCGGCATTACTATTGTAAAAATATAATAAATAATAAGATGTATTTTTTAGCAGGGTATGAATTTACAAATTCTCTTTCACTATCACCCAAGTAGTTGACAAGCATTCAGGCATAGACGAGGAATTTCAACATGCCTTAATTGCAAATGCAAACATTGTTATATATATATATATATATATATATATATATAACAATGTTTGCATTTGCAATTAAGGCATGTTGAAATTCCTCGTCTATGCCTGAATGCTTGTCAACTACTTGGGTGATAGTGAAAGAGAATTTGTAAATTCATACCCTGCTAAAAAATACATCTTATTATTTATTATATTTTTACAATAGTAATGCCGAAATGTCTTAACAAAATTTGCTGTTATTAGTTATGTTATGTCTAAATTTACTTAGCATATTGAAAATAGTTGACATCTCTCACAACTTTGTTTTAGTATTTCCTAATTTAAATGTAATATTTTAATTTGTGGGCTCAAAGCACAATAATTGGTGAAAAATCAAAAAATTTTGTTGTCCTGAGTAAGTTATATTTTAGATAATTGAATCTAAAATCCCAAAAGTGCAACTTAGTGGCCTGTTAATTGGAAGTCCAAAATTGAAGAATGTGAAAAAAGATTACTTCTTCTACAAGTACTTCGTCATAACAGGCCTAATGTCTCCAGATTTGTTTGATGAATTATTGAAAAAATGCAATTGTTCCAAAAATATTTATTGTGAATTTCGTAAACAGGCTTGTATAAATTTTCGAAAAGATATTGATGTAAAATCGAAGTTCTACAACACCCTGTTTTCTAAAGGTAATCCTTCTTCTATCCATTGCTTTCATTTTCATGCTTAATTCATAAAAAAAATCAAATGTTCTGAATTAAATGAGTATTTTAATACATACTGAGTCTATACAATTATTTGATATTTACAAATATCCAGTGAAAATCAATTTCCTAATTTTTGTATTACTGTTAGTAACAATATCAAATTTACGAATTTTATTCGAGTAAAAATGCAAAAGCTGTGAATATAGATAATAAATTATACTTCAATATAGAATTAGGCTTAACTATATAATTTGGGGCCTGATAAGAAACCTCAATATGGATCTAAATCTCCGTTTCCTCTCAATTGTATGTATTAAATTTTCAGTACAGTTTTTGATGTATAGTCGATATTTTTACTAATATTTTGTGTATTTTCATATGTTGATACCTACATAATTATTGAGCCCATAAAATCGTAAAAAATTGTATATAAATATATTTTTTGACCTTAATTTTTTGTTATATTAACATAATTATTTCCTTACAATTGCTATTAATAAGCTTTGTTTCTACTTTTGGAAATTCAAGTTGGGCGCCCGGTGCGTCCGTACCCCCTCAGTTACACCTTGGAATTAGATTAGAATTATTAGAATATGCTAGAATATCATACATTTTTATCTAATATATTTAGAAGCATCGATTAACACATCATTTCAACATCTGGAGAAATATCTAAATAGAGAGGATGTTCAAGAAAGTCTACACGTGTCCAATAAATTTTGGAAAGTGTGTTCCAGAAAATACAAGTGGACTAAGAATGGTAATGAGCAAGTTGATGCATTAAACAAGCTGACTAATTTGTATGAAATTCCAGTTTCAATATACAGCGGAAAACGCGATTCCCTTCTGAACTATTTAAGCGTGAATCAGCATATCGAAACAGGAGTTCAGGGAAAATCCAACTGGAAATTATTGTATAAATTTAGCATTCCTGTAGGTAATGTAAATAAATATAACAAGCACTTAGATCACACAGTGCTTGAAGGCGCTGGACACGGTTGTTTAACCATGAAACCAGACTTAGTTCTGCATTTATTAGAGAACTTGCTTCATCGTTAGTTTATTGTTGTTCTTATAATTATTTGAATATAGAAGATTGTCTATGCTTGTACTCGGTTGTTCCTAATTCTAGAAAGGTTATAAAATAAATTGGAGACTTCTAAAACTAGGTTTAATTCACTTAAAATAAAAATATGGAAAATGCAAGGTGGTAGCCTTATGTAGATTTTTGAAATATTACCCAAGCAGCCATTGTTTTATTAAAGGTAATGTTTCAAAGTATATCTTGGCACTCATGCAAAGCATTTAATTATGGAGTGAATTTGTTGAGATCACTACAAAGTTATTCCAATTATTTCACTACCCAAATCAAAGCTATTTGCATTTTCAGTCCATTGAAAATCTGATCTTAACTTAAAAATTGAGTATTTTACCGTCAATGGCGTATATTTACTCGATCATTTGCACATCCTGCTACATACATTATAATCCTATAAAAATGGTATGCGCCAGGGTTTTCCAACGGGGTCCGTACCGCCCACCAGGAGGGCGGTACGAGGCTTCAGGTGAGTGGTGGCCAAATTTATCGTATAGGGGTCCCTGAGACCCTTTAGAGGGGCGGGGAAAGACTGAGAGCTTCTAGTAACATTACTCGGTGTTTCTCAACCCATTCGTAATTTCTTTCCTAAATTTCTTTGGTCGTCATATGTGAAACTGGCTTTTGTTTACTTCCCCAGAAGTTTATTAAGTGTGGTTTTGTAGTTATGTGAGAATATAAGATTGTTAGTAAGGAGTATAAGAATGGAACACTGGAGTTTCTACTATTTAATAAATTTAGAAATTTAAATTTAAAATTTAAACGACGTTTCATAATTTTGTTTTTGGTACAAATATTTCATAGAGGCAAACGAGTAAGATTTAGGTTTTAATAAATCTTACCTAAACCAACGCCGGGGTCCATGGTGAAAAAAAATTCGGTTTGGGGTCCACAACGGAAAAAGGTTGGGAAACCCTGATATATACAAAACTTTATTATATACATATATTTACAAAATTGAAATCTATACAAACAGATTAACATTCTTCTGCCTATTGTTGCCGTATGACAACACACTGAAGTACTGTATTTACTCCAAATACAACGCACGACAAATTTTTATCATACTTACGAACACGCAGTATTAATCAATGAGATGTTGCTATAAATACATTCTGTGCAGCAGAAACTGTCTTTCTGATAAAATTTCTCAGCACTTCAGGGTATTTGTACCACCAAAGTGGAACACTTGGTAGACGGCTCTAGTGGTGTACAAACTCGGCCCACGCGATCCCCCGTGCTGTTTAAAACACAATTCAGTGTGCTATATTGTAATCGCATTTCATAAAATTTTAAAATGCTGGAGCAGTTAATGTGTTTGATTAAACATTTTCACTGTGATATCTTATGATTGGTCTAATTCGAAAAAAATATTTACCAAACTACATAAATTCGACATTTATACATGTTTCAAACAATGGTCTTTGTAAGTATTTCAAAATATAATTTAAGGCATAATTATATTTTTATAAACAGAAAGTTAATATTTAGTACTATTCTAAAACAATGCACAAAGATTTTCCCTCCGATTTATTGAAGATTTCTTTGTGCATGAGAAAATATTCATTAACTGCATGATGCTGTAAACTATTTATTATGACCTGCTAACTTTGTGCCAACAGAATCTAAGCATATCTATATTAATTATAATTAGCTATGGATAATATTCAAAACGTGGTGAACCCAGGTTAACTAGTGCCGTAATAATTTGAAACGCCAAATTTACACGCACTTTGTAAGAACTATACGCACTTGCAAATGCTTAACTGCAGTGTTTTAAGCAGCTTTAATGTTGATCAAAATATTTTTTTTAACATCGCAAAATAGAAACTAATTTGAATTTGATTATGAAGATGTTTAAAATTTAATATAAACATTGCAATTAATAGAACAATAAATTTTTTACATTTTTTACAATAATATCATGTTATACTATAAGTTGCTCATTAGAAAATCGGAATTTCATATCTTAAAACATTGCGTTATTATCTTAGAACGCACATCTGTAAAGCACATTTAAAGAAATTTACGGCTTGCAAAGACTTTAGAGATGCGTTTTAATGCTTTATGTACTTTTAAAGGAACTAACGCAGTCGTTTACATGGGAACGTATGTTGTTTTACTGATAGTTTTTGTTTCATTGTAACTGTAAAGCCTGAAAACACGGCAGTTCATTAATCGCTAGCAAGGAGATTGTTCCAATGTGATAGTGAATTGTAAATTTTCTTATTTATATATATATATATATAAAGGGCGCCGGGAGAAACTTCTTAAAGGAGGGGCAATAAATTTTTTGCATGTGTTTTTGTAGAAAAAATATTTTATTTCTTTTTGAGGAAATTTAATCATTTAATTGAAAGAGAACAAGGAACAAGAGAACAAAGCAGTTGATTATCCGAAGTAATGTGCTAGAATCTACTTTAATCTCCTATGATATGTGGAAAATATAAGAACATAGGCCTATGTTTTGTTATTTTCTACCACTCAACTATTTTGGAATCAATATTTACCATATCAGTAGATTTTAAAATAACACCATTATTTTCCAGATATTTATCAAAGATTTAATATGGTTTAATAGTTAAATTAAGTTTGGGGTAATTCTGTTACTCCAACAACAACTAGAATAGGATCTTGAGCTCAAATTAAATAGGAAGAACCTGATATTTTGTGACTTCCCACATTTTTACGTACTTTTTGTCTGGAATATATGGGAGCCATCCTAACTTTGCTTATTTAGATTCAGGAAATACATCAATAGGCTAAGTTTGGGGTAACTTTGTTACCCCAACATTAATCCGCTTATAACTTTTGCTTTAGGATGATTGCTAGTTTGTTATAGTAATGTTATGATTGAAAAACCTTAATGCTATGATTTCATGAATTTTTTTATAAATATTCATTTATCTCGTACCCAAACAACATCTATATTGTGAAATTCTAAGTCCTTTTAGTTTTTGGTTTTTGTATGCTACGATTTTTGCATATTTTAGTTGCTACGTGAAGAAGACAATCTCAGAAAAAAGCTATATCCTTTTTAGGACTTCAGGAATTTGATATATATATATATATATATATATATATATAAACATATTTTCTCCAGACTAAATTAAGCAAATTTCTACGTATCTAACCTAATTCCTCTTTTCTTTCCCATTGCATGTTTGCTGCAGACAAAACTAATTGAAATGATNCAGGAATTTGAATTATATATATATATATATATATATATATATATTTATATATATTTTACACATTATCCCCTGACTAAATTCCTCTTTCCTTTTCTATTGCATGTTTACTGCAGACAAAACTAACTGAAATGATTGAGGGAAATAAAGGGAAGTCTTTGAATTCAGCCTGAAATTTTATTGTCTGGGCCAAATGCATTCAAAACATTGTTTGTCGTCAGCGTTTCAAGCTTCTTGAAAATGTGGGTCTTGGGTAGGGTAGTGGTTATAAATTTACTCTGCCTCCAATTCTTGGATCAAAAGCTTTAATAGTAAAAATATCTTGCCAATTTAAGTAAGATGTTTAGGCAAAGCGTCTAAAAATTATTTTTGTAAAAGCTAAAAAAGGAATTTACAAATTTTCATATGTAAAAATTTATTTATACAGTTTTAGGCTTTCTTAGTTTAACTTTGTTACCCTATACTTCGTTAGGATTTAAAGACTTTTTATACCAATCTAGAAAAAAAATTTTATTAATCAAAAAAATTAAAAATGAATTCAAATTTATTTAAATCAAATATTACTAAGGTATTCGGAATTTCCATTTGATAAAAATCTAGTTAATTCAATCAACTCACCATGAAAGGGGGGACAGCTGCCCCCGCTCACGGTGCCTATGATATATATATATATATATATATATATATACTATATATATATTAATAATAGCATTAACAAGAAACAAGAAAATTTACAATGTCACTATCAAACTACAGAATATTTTATATTCTCGCGAAATCAATAAAATAACCCGATGGTAAAAATATTTACAACCACATCGATTTATGTATATATATATATATATATATATTCTAGCTTCATGAAGGTTAACATAACCATAGAGTAAATAGAGTACACAATAGACTTATAGCATTCTGAATGAGTAGTATCTATTATCGAGGAGGCAAAGAGATTCCATACATCACGATTTAGGGCGTAGTTAGAGTGAGTTAACAGCATTAGTACTTTCAGCAATCAATGTAATAGTTGCTAAAGATTGAGAATACATAGAGTGTAAAGTTGTCAGCACGTAAAAGCCTATTAATGAGCATTTGAGAATTTACATGGCAATTCCTGCCAAAGCAAAACAAGTTAAAAATCATAAAATCATAGAACGAACATCTGGGAAAACGAACTGGAAAATTGAGGTGAGTGACCGATGATAATTAGTGTTTCTGTATAAGAAGTTTATGTTTTATAGGATCAGCTCTTCTGTCATCTGATTGGGATAATTTATTTCAGCTCAGATCATTGTTACTATTTTCACTTGGCATGAGGCATCATAGTATTGAAAATCTTCTTGGAGGAGGTTGGCCTAAACGATGTTGTTGCTGCCAGGAGAGTAAGGATTGTATTTTCTTTTTGTTAAGTTTTGTCTTTAAATTTTTAATCTGTTGGCAAATTGGTAGCCCTTTTCTTTAGGCATCCTCACGAGCATTTTTAGTGTTGATGAGAAGTCAATATCCTTGATTGAGATCTTGGAGTGTGTTGGCTATGTCTTTGAAAAGTTTTTACATTTGAAGTTCATTATTTCTTGGGCAGTGTTGTAATACAGTTTGTAAGTGGGGATGTTGTGTTTGATGGGCTTTATTGACTTGTTTTTTGAATAAGGCGTAATTACAGGAATACCAATAAGGAGAGGTGGTATGCAGAAGTTGTTGATGCCAGTGACCAGTTGTTTCTGTGATTTGGGCTGTACCAAAGGTTTCTGGGCAGTTGAGCGATTTCTGGGATGAAGTCTAGGTTGGATGTTTTGGCAGGAGATTGTTTCAGTTTGCGTGGAATTAAAAAGTGAGTTGATATGCATTTGACGTTGAAGGCAACCTGTTAGTTGAGGACCATTAATGTTTCCAATTCTGTTTTGGTGCACAATTCTGTAAAAAGGTTCATCTTAATTAACTCAATGTCAGATATTGTGTCCAGAGTATATTTGATCAATGTGATCTGTATCTGAGTTTTGTTACTGAGTATTGACTTGACCAACAGAAGGTTTTGATTTCCTGATCTAATCCATGTGGGTGTTTGTATAATTTCTGTTTTTGAGAGCTTTTTGTTCATAATTAAGTCGATTTATTGCTGTTTATGTAGAGATAGTTGAATTGCTGATGTGGAGAGGGGGTAATGACTTTGATTGGTTTGAATTGACCATGGATTTTTGTGGTTTCCTCATTTATGGAGATGATGCTGTACGTAATTTTGGGGGTAACTAGTGTGTAGATATTGGAATAAGTCACTTTTCTTTGATGTTGTGATTATGACAGAGTTAGAGGTATGATTGGGTGCTATGTGGTATCCGTTGTATTAGCATTTTGGTTGTGAGTGGAACTCTGATGTGCATAGATTTTTCAAATGGGTTTCTGTGGATCTGTGGTTGTGCCCCACATATATTTGTGTGTGTGGGGATAAAGGAAGTCCAAGTTGCTTTCATGGATGCTGAGGTTATTTTACATGATTATCAGAGATGTTCAACACAGTGGGTCTTCTTTGTTGATGACGCTGATGAGGTGTTTTTCATAGGTGTAGCTAGCTTGTTGGTGCTGTTTAATGGGGGAGGTGATGATATGTGTAGAGTGCAGAAGCCAGTTTTTTACCCTTTGAGCAATTGAAGCTATGGTGATTTTGTGACATTTCTTTTGAGCTAGTGCTGATTGTTTAGCTTTAGTAATGGGGATATCCAGATTGTAGTTGTCTGTCAGGAAGTTAGCTAGTAGCCAGATCAAAGAATTAGTGTTGATTTCTGGTATTTGTTTATCTGTAAATAGATCAGTTTGGAAATCCTTTTTGTATTTGAAGTTGGCGGCTAAGCTGATGTCATGGAGAAGTTTTTTGATGTGTGTATTCTAGGTTCTCAATGGATATTCAATGTTAATTGTAGGCCACTGTTTGTGGTGATGCTGGGTACCTTTGAAAAGGGGACCATTGTTTGTTGATATTGTTAATGGTTTTCTGATTCTGTTTGAAGGCAAACTGTACTTCTATGTTAGTTACAGATATAGGGATGGGATCAATGTCTTTGCTAGTAGCATTCATTTATTGCCAATCATTGTTCAGTAATGATGTGATATTGCAGGATAAATCTGTGGATTAGGATGTCAATGAGCATCAGTTTTGTGATGGAAATTTCCTGTTCAACTGCTGTTCTCACAAGAGTATTTTCCATATTATGCAGAAAAATTTGAGGTAGCTTTCCAGATCAAGGATGTTGTTTTGTATGGGTGACACTTATTCAATGTAAATGAAGTTGACATTAATGTCAAATGTGTGGGCTTCAACTAATATGAGGTTGATTCTTTGGACCATTTTGGGATCAGCTTTGTTGACTGCTTTGAGAATGCAAACTAAGTTTAGAAATTTCCAAATCAATGTTGATGCACTCCAGAGATTTGCAAGTGTTTCTGTTTTTGATTAGTTTGAATCAGTTTTTGAGTAGGAGATTGTTGTTGAAGGTAATATGCACCATACTATGTACATCATGTGTGGTGGATAGAATATGATTCTTTTAATTTAGGGGCCTTTTTCAGTGTCAATTGTTGTTGGTAGTGCATCACTAGAAACTTTGTTTTTGCCAATGGATAGAATATTTGAGATTGTGTCTTGCATTGTTTCTGAAATGTTGTTGTGGGTGACATATTTGCTGCATCTTGTAGCTATGAAGTAGGGATGTATCAGTTTGCCTTATACTGTTGACATTTGTTGTTGGAGAGTTTGGAAGTAGATGTCTTGGCAACTACTAAATGTTGAGGACATTTGAGTAGAGATAGGTGTGAGTATCTGGCATTTTACAGGTATTCTCAAATGATATGTGGAAGTGCCCACCTTTTTCTTGATATAATGGAGGAGTTTGAAGTAGGTTGCTTGTCATCAGTAGCTGAGTGTGACCTACAGCTAGAGATGTCTGAGGTAGTACACTGTAGGTGCCTGAGAACATCTTACAGGCAGATACATGTGTACATATAGAGTGTAGATTAGCTGTGCTCCTGCAAGTAGATCTCCTGGGAGTTGTTTCCACCCCTTTGTGCTTCATCTGAAATGTGATCTAAAAACAAACTTGCAATTTTTATAGAACAATCTTTATGAATAATATTAGATTTAGCAATTTGTTTAGGTTTTGTGCACAATCATACAGGAGAAGAATTTTGGCATTTATACTCATCATTGAAAGAGTCATTGTCAAAGACAGAGCAACCTGGGGTAAGATAGTATTCATTGTTATCTGATTTAATTAACTTGAATTTGTTTATGTTGGAAATTGAGCATTTTAAATATCATGTGCTACACATTTGATGTTCTGGAAGTGCATGACCCTTTTGTTATCCAATTCATAGTTGTTGTGAGGTAAGACCTTGGTGATTGTAAAAGTGCCTTCCAATTAAATGTGAGTTTACAAATTTGTTTCTGATTAGTAACAATATCAGGGTTGTAGATGTAAACTTGGTTGCTTATGTGGTAGGGTTCACCATAGATTCTCTTGTTAAACTGTTTTTGTTGGCAGATTGCACTTTTCTCAGCATGGGTGCACATGGATTTATGTGTACAATTGAGTTTGTTTATATGATTGTTGACTTAGATGTTATCAATTTTGTTGCAGTAGCCTTTACAAAGCATTGAGACTGGTTTTGGGGCCTTATGGCTGAACATGGCTTTATATGGTGAAACATGTGTGGTTGAATGTGTGGACATGTTGTAGAAGTAATCTACCATAGGCAGTATTTCTCTCCACTGTTTGCCACCAATGTGAGCAGTTATTGTTTTTATGAGTTTTAGCAATGTTTGATTGACTCATTCTATGGCACTGTTAGCATATGGATGGTTGATTGTGGTGTGGGTATGGAGAATTTTCAACTTTTAGGCAAGTGTTTGGAAAAGTTTACTTTTGAATTGTTTGCCCTGATCAGTGATAAGTTGTTTCATGAGTACAAACACGCATATCCAGTTATTTATGATGGCTTCAGCTATTGTTTGAGCTTTGATATTGTGTAAAGGGATCATTTTGCAGTACTTGGTGAAGTTGTCCACCATGACTAGGACATAGGTGTAGCCATCTTTGACTTTTGATAGTTTTTCAAAGTCTGCATTGTCTAATTCATTGGTATTATTGGCAGAGATTTTTCCAGTTCTGTTCATTGACCTGGGAATCTGTTCTTGTTTAATATTATGCACAATTGCCATTTATTAATAACATCTTCAATTGTTCAGAGGAGGTATGTAGTAACAAAGTTTTTGTGAATAGTTAACTCTGTTTGATACATGCCTTTGAGGCCTTGTTCATGTACTTTTTTGACTACCTCTTGTTTATAGTATTTGGGTAGTGTGATGAGGTTTCTTGTGGTTGTGCTGGGATAAGGGATGCTGCTGGTTGTAATCTTCCAATTATGTTTGTGAAAGTAGTGGGTTGCCATGCTATCTAGGGGAAATGTAGGATCCTTCAAGCATTCCATTATTTGTTCTAAGATGATGCCATTTTTCTGAACAGTAGCTATTTCCTCTGTGGTGGTCTCCTTCTTGATCATGATAGATAATACTGGCATTATGGGACAGCTGTTCCTATTGGTAATGAAGTCAGGTAAGCTTTTGTAATGACATGTTGGTATGAAGTGAAAATCTCTGGCCTTGCCCTGTTCTTTTTCCATTTACACTGATACTGTGGCATTGCAGTCCAAATATCTGTGTTGGTATGCAGTTTGCCTTTTCAGTGTATAATGGAGAAGTGGAAAGTGTTAAGATACTTAATCCATCTTGCTATTATGTTGGAGCAATCACCAGCATATTTTTTGAGCCAACATATGTTGCTATTATCTGTTCAGACTGTAAACATTTTCTCAAAGATCAAGAAGTGGTGGAATTTCTTGAGAGATTTGATGAGTGCTAGCATCTCTAGCTTGGTTGTGCTATAGATAAGTTCACTCTGTTTGAGTTTGTGACTGAACCATTGTATTGGTTCTCTTCACCATCAAATGGTACCATACTTGCATCACAATCTAATATGTATGGATCATGTGGTTTTGGTGATTTGAGTAATTTACTTTTCTTCATTTCTACTTTGAGTATATTGAATTCCACCTGATGTTGCGAGGTTCATGTCAATTTGTTTTTCTTTTGGAGGAGATTGGAGTTGTGTAGTGTTTTTTTGGCAAAATTTTTAATAAACATGATAATAGTTTACAAAGCCTAGAATATTTTGGATGTCTTTTTCATTGTGAGGTGCTTGTATTTTATACATAAGTTGTTTGGCACTATCTTTGATGTTGATGTTTCCAGTTGTAATATTTCTTCTAAGAAAGGTGACTTTTTGTTGCATTTGTTGGCATTGATATGTAAACCAGTTTTGAAGAGCAGTTGTAGTGTTGTATTTAGTTGTTCTGCATGTTCATTGATAGTTTCAGAACCAATTAAGATGTCATTGATATAAGCAGTAATGCTTTTAGAGAATTTGCATTTTTCATTTAATAGGGTTTTTGTGACATAATGTTGAAACATGGCTGGGGCATTGCACAGGCCAAAGGCCATGTATAGCCACTCAAATAGCCTGAATGGTGTGATGAATGCTGTTTTCTATATGCTGTTTGGCCTCATTGGTACCTGCCAGTGGGCTTTGCATAAATCCAATGTGGAGAAGAGTTTAAATTGTGCTGTCTCAATAGAATATCATCAATGTGAGGTAACAGATAGGCGTCATTTTTGGTAACAGCATTGAGTTAGTGAAAGTCTATGCAGAGACAGTGTTTATTGCCTTGTTTGATGAAGACAGTGGGGGAAGCATAGGGGCTTTGACTTTTTCTAATGATACCATTGTTAAGGAGATCTGATATAATTTTTGCACATTGATCTTGCATCTGAGGCAGTACCCTTCTGCATGATTGTAGGATTTGTTTATCAGAGGTGGTTTCTATGCAATGTTCAACAATGATGCTTTGCCAATGCTTATTACATCTTTGTTGAAAATCACTGTGGTTTAGTAAGTATGTTGTACATAGTATCCCTTTCTGTTGATGTAAGGTGAGGATGTGATTCTCTGGTTAGAAGCAGAGTGATCAATTTTTGTTTAGAGCTGATCTTGTTCTCAGTGATTAGTATAGGTTTGTTCTTCATTATGTATTTTCTAGTGAATTTCCAGTTATTGTGATGTCTTTAGCTTATAGTAGGATGTGTTATTAGAATTGTTGAGTATTACTGTAAATCTGTATCACATATTATGGTGAGGTTGTTTAAAATAGGATCAGATTCCATGAGCATTTGTAATGACCACTTTCCCTGTTAAGGGTTTTTTGATTTTATTTTAATGAGTGTCCAATGAAAGGGCTCAAGTCTTGAATTTTTGGTTAGAGAGAATTCCAAAGTGTTGGTGCCCTTGGTAGCTCATGCAACTGTGACATGTTTGTCTTCTTTAATTGTGAGTGTGATTTGAGGCAGTTATTAGCAGTTAGAAAGTCTCTTCCTAGTATTATTTGATAAGGCATTGGTTGATTCCTTGTGTCTATGATGTGGACATTTTGGATTGTAAGTAGTGCATCCTTTACAATACCTTTAATATTAACATAGTCACCTGAGGCACTTATTAGTTGAGATAAATTTGACATTGTATCCTCCTGTGTCTAAACTATGTTTTGAGCACATGTATCAGCAATGATCAAAGTCAAAGTGCCAGTGTCAACTGTGGCTTTAATGTTACAGTTATTGATTGTGATGGGAATTAAGTTTCTTTCCAACAAATCTATTATGATCAGCAGCTTTTTGGCACAGTCTGGCACTGGCGCCCTTATTCATTTAAATTATTGTTGTTGGTTTCAGTATTTTCAAGGCAGTTTAGATCATCTGATGTGTAGAAGTCTTCACCATTAATCACATAGATTATTGTTTTCTAGTCTTTCTTTAAGTGGCCTTTTTTGCCATTTTGGCAAATTTTTTTATTTTTCATTTCAAGCACAATAGAATCTTTGTCATACATTAATACTTCTTCATTGAAGCCTTCCATTATCACTAAATTTAAATAGTAATAGTTAGTTAGAAAATAACTCAAACAGAGTTAATGTTTAAAATTAATTTCTTAGAATTCATGAATTTGAAATGATTGACAGTTAATTTTTACAAATTTGGCACTGCAGTACCTGATTTCTAAATTGAAATAAAGCTACAAATTTGAAAATTAAGAATTTTCAAAAATTCTAACTTTAGAATACAAGCACAGATATCTAGATTAGCCAGATATACATACCTTTGTTTCTGCTCCTTTCTAGAATTTAGTTACTTGTAATTCTAAATTGTAATACAAAAATAATTGCCTTTATTTCTATTAAAATTTCAACCCTATCTTGAGAAAGCAAGGTTAATAAATATGTACATGAAATAATAGAATCAATAAAAACAAACTGTAAATAGTTAGAAAATATCTCAAACAAAAGAAATATTTAAAATTATTTTCTCTCATATATTTATCAATATCTAAATCTTAATTAATTATAAAATAATTATATATAAAAATGTTACTTTCTGTAATGTAGAAAAGAACTCCTCTGTCTAATGAAAACCAACTTAAACTGTCACTTCCCTGTTGCCTTGGAAACATTAGAGATGTGCAATAAATTAACCAATTAAACTGTTTATCAATGTATTGTAACATTGTGTAATCATTGGAAATATTAATGGTTTGTCTCACATAGTGTTGTTTAAGAGGGAAGCATTCTGCAATTTTTAAATTAAGGAATAATGGCTCAGTTTGTTAATTCCAATGCATTTTAATTACTTTTTAATAAATTATAATCTAATAACTTACTATGATGGTTATAAAAAGAGTAATAATTTGCTTAAAATGTAAGTATCACACAAAATAACTACACAAAATTATATTCTTTGAATTTATACTTAAGGTGGTGTCCTTTTAATATTTGGTGTAGTAGCTCCATGACAGCCATCATAGTTCTATGTGCTCTTTATTAGACAGTGATGATGTTGAATCTCTAAAAATTCTTAAAGAAGCCTATGCATCAATAATCAATAGCAGGTATACATTAGATAAGGCTGGACAATATTATTGTTTCTTGATGCTGGATAAAATGTTTTCAAAATAGCAATCTAAAAACACCAAAACAACTTAGTCAAGAAAGTGCCAGTCTTCACTCATCCATGTAATTTAATTTTATTTCTTAATCAAAAAAAGCTGAAACTGTGCTGCTAAAAAATTATCTAACTAGCTACTGGCTGACACTGCCCCACTGGAAAATATGCAGCAAGTTCCAACTTTTGGTTAGCATTTGATGCAACAAGTCACTTTAGGAAAAAAAATCAAAGAATTTTCTATTTTACATCTCTGCTTTTTTTGATAGTCACAAAAACCACATCCAATTAAAATATAGAAATTAATGATAAGCAATAATTATTATGTGCTTTAAAATCAATTGTTTGATACTCACTTAAGACCTACAATACAGTCTGACCAAAAATGTTTGCAATTACTATGTTTCTCTTATATATATGTTTAGGCTTTGTATAGAGATCTCACATATTAAAAAACTAATTCTAGAACTACTATTAATATCTATAATGACTCTGAAACCAATATTTTAGTTTTTATTTCAGATTTTCATGCTTTTGATATGAACCTAAATTGTGTGCAATAGCCAGCATTGTTTTCATAATTGTTCTTGGGTTGTTCTCAGACATTGAACACTAAAGATGTAATCTAAATTAAGAGATCACTCTTTTAGAATGCACACAACATCTGTAATCAAACATTTTAAGACACTGGAATCACTGATGTGTCTAAAAAAACATGCAATAGGGTCCTAAAAACCATGGGAAAGCAATATTCAATAACAGTTTTCACTCCTGAGCAAAGTTAGCTGTGTAGAGATTGGAATTAGCTGAATAATATCTCAAATCAGATTTACACACTTTTCTATGAACTGACAAAAGCAGAATCACTCTGGATGTTCCTGATTGTTCAAAGAGATGGTGCTTAATTAAAGGTGAAACTCATGTCTCAAAAGAATGGTGATAGCATCATGTTTTCATCTGGAATTATTGGTGAGACATTAGTTAGTCAGTGTCTAGTACCATATTGTTTCAAAATGAGTTCTGCTAATTAAAGCAAGTTATTTGTGGACAATTTCATTCCCTAGCCAAACTCACAAAATGATAACCTCAAAAGTAATTTCATATTCCAACAAGACAATGTCATGCTTCCCATTTCACCAAACAGTACTTGGAAAGGATATAATCTGATTGAAATGTATGGAGCATTCTAAGGTGACAGATTTACCAAATGGACATCAATTTTTGAACAAAATTAAACTATGGAAAATTTTCTTTGAAAATAATCAATAATGATAGCACAAAGAATCAGAAAATTAACTTCATCCTTCAACAAAAGACTTGTTGAGCTTTTAAAAAATGATGGGAAAAAATTAATTATTCCTTATTGATCATGGTAATTATGAATTACTTAGTTTATTGTTAATGTAATTTCATAAAAATTTTATAATTATTCATTTACCTTGTAATAAAAAACATCTAAATTGGGAAATTCTCTCTCTGTTTTACCACTAAATTTTTACTCATATATATATATATATATATATATATATATATATATATTAGAAATATGTTACATAAATTCATTTAGTCTTTAAGCACTTGCAGATGCATTTCAACCACCTATGGGCCATTGTCAGAATGCAATATTGTGGCAAATAAAATTATAACAACAATAATGATTAAATTTTTATATATATTATTATTTTCCTTTTATTTGATTATTTTGAAATCTACACAAATTGCTAGAGTTTTGCTCATTAGTATACAGGGTACAATTTACTTTTATATAATCAATCTTTGTTAAATATAAATAAATGTAAGATTAAAGTACATGTACATTAGACAAGCATTGTGAAGGGATCCCTTTTACTAGGCTCTAGAAGGTTATTACTGTAGGTTTAAATTGATATGCATAGGAGTTTTTCATTAAAAGATTAAACATTTACATGTACTTGCAAACTAGATTTATGAAAACATCAAATTTGTTGTTATTCAGAATTATATTATATGTAGAGTTAATAGCAACTGAATTATTAATTGCAGAAAATGAAATGTATGAAATATATTTATATTCATCATTGTTGTTCTCAATTCTATACACAGTTATTTACTAAATGAACATTAACTTAAGGTATTCAAAATTTTAAATGTTTGCAAAATGAAAGCTGTCTTTTGGCTAAACCAAAAAAGATGTATGTTAGTTAGTATGTTAGTGTTTATTAAAAATCATAAATTTTTTATTTCAATGCTCTTGCTCCAAGCAGTAAATCTTCTTGTGTTACCAAGTTTGGTCAAGAGATCATAAAAAAAAGCATAATCTCTTTTAGTTTTGTTAAACATTAAGTAAACCAAATATTTAGCAAACCAGGTCTTATGTACACAAAAGAAAACCTTCATTTCTCACTAAGTAGGAAAACTGATAAATAAGCAAACTACTATATAAAGTTTGAAACTAAGCATCAACTTAAAGTAAAGAGTAATAAAGAATGGTAAACCAGAGTTAACTAACACAACATTGTTGTGTAGAACTTGTTTAATCATGATGCACTCATTCTATGCTACATGCTAACCCATCACAGCTTCAGCATGAACAGCAGATTGCTGGGGGATTAGGGGACAAAAATCATATGAAATACAAATGGAATTCTTGTGATATGATTTATAAATATAAACATCTTGTAACAAACTTTTATTTAACTGAGTGTTGAGTAGGTGTAGGAGTGCAAGTGCAGAGTTGATTTCCCTTGGAGAAATTATGTGAGTTAGTGTTTGAGATAAAATTACTACACTCCTCAAATAAAGGGATTGCATGGCAATAATTGCAGCAAAGTATGCAAACATGTGATGCATCAAGACTTTAAAATAACATTTTGATAAATAATACAAGTTGTTCATGATTAGCAAACCTATGCTAACAAAATAAAATATATTCTTAAATTAGCAAATGACATGTCATTCAACAGCTAAGCAAATCCAAATAGCATAATCCTAATCAGCTTAGAAAACATAAGTCCAATTGAAAAATCAACCATTAATATATAATAACAACATTTTCTGTTATAAATTTATTTTTGTTTTCAGCAATTCTAATGATCTGCATTATACTAAGGGTAGGCCTTCAACTGAAGCAAATATTGAATGTATGATATGATAGTTTCTAGTCACTGGCAGATTGGTAGGTCTGGCAGAAAACAGAGGCCTCAAATCTGAGGAGGCCTCATCATGATCAGTGGCATAGCCAGGGTTGACAAGTGCTTAAGAAGATAATGTCCCCCAGGTGTGTGATGTAATTCTAAATGTGCAATAATTTTTGTGCATCACATGTGGCTCAGTATTATGTTTGACTATAATATATTAAATCAAAAAATAATGAGTATTTTTGCAAAAATATTCATTTCCCACATTCACAAAATTTAATTTTTACATAAATCATGATGAAAGCTAATGTTTATCATTACCAGCAATAAAATGAATAACATCAGACTATAAGCTGTTAATTTATCAACTAATATGAATGAGGAAACAGCTAAATAAAACATTGAATGACAGATCAATGGTGTCAAGACAAAGAATTTATTGTTTTCCTCTCACACTCTGTGGCATCAAAAACTCATAATATGAAATGAATATTTCAGACTGATGCTTCAAACATAAGAACTAAATTAAGAGATCACNTTAAATCAAAAAATAATGAGTATTTTTGCAAAAATATTCATTTCCCACATTCACAAAATTTAATTTTTACATAAATCATGATGAAAGCTAATGTTTATCATTACCAGCAATAAAATGAATAACATCAGACTATAAGCTGTTAATTTATCAACTAATATGAATGAGGAAACAGCTAAATAAAACATTGAATGACAGATCAATGGTGTCAAGACAAAGAATTTATTGTTTTCCTCTCACACTCTGTGGCATCAAAAACTCATAATATGAAATGAATATTTCAGACTGATGCTTCAAACATAAGAAGAAAAGGGACAATGATGCAATAATTTCACCTCAACTGCCTTCATTTTTCACACCAGCAACTCCTTCAACAATGTACAAGGATGCAGCAACACCATTTACCAAGGTTTTGCATTTGTTGATGCCTGTCACTATTAGCAATGCTGAAATCAGATTTCAAGAGTAAGAAATATTAAAAGGTGGATCAGCTGGTAATCAGATTTGTGATTCAGATGGCATTATTGAAGATCAAGAAAAAACCAATTTTTATAAAAAGCTTTCACCACTTACAGCTACACTTGTAGATGTTCCTATTATGAATCATTGAAAAGCACATATACTTAAAAATAGACATGTGGTTGAGCATGTTATTGATGTTGTTCTGCTGCTAGCAAGGCAAGGGCTTGCTTTTTATGGTAACCAAAATGAAGTAACATATAATTTTCTGGTTCTGGATCCAAATGCAAATCAGGGTAACTTTCTAGAACTAATAAAATTGCAAAGTAAGTATGATTCCACTCTTGCAACTCATATTAGTGAGGTTACCCAATACAGTGAAACTGCACAAATTTGATTTATAAATAGAATTGAAAAGCCTGGTCAGTGTGGATCCCTAGTTACATTCTATAGCTAAACATTTATTATTAAGGTTATTCAAGTTTTGTACAGTATGCAAATGCAGAAACTTGTGGATGATATTGTTAGTGGAGGCATATACTCTATCCAAATTGATTCAAAGCAGGATATAACAACTTCATTGATTGAAATATGGATAAAATTTGAGTGGTACTACTTGTTTTAAAGCAACTCTCTGCAATGACAGCACATCATTATTTTTAAACAATACAATCTGAACTTGACAATAGAGGACTTGATATTCAAAAGTGCATATCCTCTTCATTTGATGGTGCTCTTGTTATTTAAGGACAATTCTAAGGTTTGCAAACTTTAATAAAGAACATATTGCTGTTACATCTTTTTACATGGTACATTTGTTATTTATTTAATCTTGTCATTGTTGACTGTACATCATGTATACCAGCCACTATTACACTTTTTGGAGTTCTTCAAGAAATAACAACCTACTTTCATGACTCTGCTGAGAAAATGTATTTATGGTTGGAAAAAAGAAAGTTATCAGCCAGATTTGAAATGCTAAAAACACTAACACTCATTGGTAAAACATGATAGGGAAGCAGTATGAGATATTTGATAAAGGTCTATGGATCTTTCTCTTAAGAACAATGGAATGCAGACAATGTTCTTCTGATTGACATCATCTTTTAGATTTAATGCAGAAAATGAGAATTTCTTTGATTGCAAGTCAAAGCATAGTGCTAGATCCTTTTTGGAAAATTTACTTAAATTTGAAAATATGCTCACAACCTTCATTTTTCTCAGAATCTTTGAACATAGTTTACTGACCTCCAATTATCTTCAATCCTCAGGCATGTACTTGTCATGAACAGCAAATATGCTACAAGATTTAGAGAAATTTATCATTAACATCAATTATGATTGGACCACTGTCCTTGAAAATGCTACTAAATTTGTCTTTAAGTTAACAATTTAATTGATGGCAAACAGATGAAAATAGAAATTCCAAGACTCTGAAATGAAACAAGATCAATGTTGGATAGTTTTCAAATTAATAAGTAAAACATTATTATGGACACCATTTCTATGAGTATTACAATATAATACAGTGAGCACAATAGGCTTTTAACAGAATTTGCATTATTTGATACTAGGCACTTTAAAGACCAGGAAAGCAACATTGATCACCATAATTTTAGCAGCATTTGCATTATTTTGCCACTAATTAATTTAGTAAAATTGAAGAATGAGCTTAGCAAACAATTAGAAAAAGTTGAAGCTGAATATTTTTGAAGACAGCTTCAAAATTCAAGAAAATATTGTAAATGAGGAAGAAGCTGAGGGTGAGGTTGCAGACTTTGAGCTGGAGGATGCAGTTGCTGATATAGAGCCTAAAATGAATAAATGCAGCAAAAATAGTTAATGTTGCAGCTGTTTTGCTTGTGTATTCTTGGTGTTAAATAAATATGAAATGTGCAGTCCCACTTACCATAATGTATGCAAGGTTTATAAATATCTTTTGATCTTGTAAATCACAACAACATGTTGTGAGCATGCTTTCTCAAAGCTAAAAATAATCAAAAATTGCCTAAGAAAGACAATGACAGACAAACATTTAGAATAAATGCTTGTACTTAACATTCAGTCATGCAATTTTGATTTTAGCAAATCAGATTTCATTTGGAGTGCTGTCTCAGACACCATCCTATGGGGCCTCTAAGGCAGGCAATCTTCCCTGTTTCTAGTAGATTAATATTTTGTTGGTACTATTATATGATAAAATAATGAACTTCATCTTCCATATAACAGTAAGTGTATTCTATAAATGTAGAGTATGATTTACTATTCTTAAGTTCATTCTCACACTTCATGGTATTCAATTTATAACTAAAGCTTAGTTTAGATACACTAAAACCTGTAGAGTTTGAATCCAAATTGAGTGCACCCAAAAAATTCACTCAAATTCACAAATTTAGTTGAAAATTGTGATGTTTTTAACATATGCCATTTATTAATCTAATCACTTATTTAACTAAATTCAATCCCAAATTTAAACCAATATGTAATAATAGTGTAGAATTGTGGGCTGGTAGGGTAACTCAACTAGAAACTTAATTGACTCTGCAGAAGGTTTAAATAGCATTTACATTACAGCCATGATTCTGAGAAACAGAATAACATAGAACTTATAACTTATAGATGTAACATTGGTAATTCATCCAAGTAACAAAACTACTTTTAGGTAAAATCCAAGATGACCAATTCTTATGGCTTCCAGCCAAAGCAGAGCATCCAGAAGTAAAGTGCTTAACCTATTGACTGGTGCTACCCTATTTGTCTCACTTTTTTAATTTCTATCTCACATCAAAAAAATACAGAATCTCATTTTCATTGTTATCTCTCAGCTCACTATTAAATAATCTGTAATTGCCAGATATTCATGCTAGCCAACAGCATGGTATCATCACAGTGTTAGGTTGTATAAGTGCATGTACTTGTTGAATTACGAATGAAAGGTTTATTATTTCCCTATACATAACCATATACGTAACTTAGTGGGTCCACAATTCGGACTGGATAATCAACAGACCTCCAGAAGCAACTTGTCGCCCCATGCTAGTGAAAGCACTCCCGAATTGTCGCTGATCTTAAGCAATAGTTTTCATAAAGATAAAATATAAATAAAAATACAATGGTAAAGACAGCAGTTGAGAGTAGATAAAATCTATTAAGTGATCACTACAGTTCTCTCAGGTTTTATACAAAAGTTTAGTTATTACCTGCCTTTGTTTACAAAATCAGATGTCTACATAGTTTAAACATGATCAATTTCTTTTCCCTCATAAATTCAATTTGAGCAATAATAAGCACCACTGAGGGGACATCAAATTAACAATAGCAACCTGAGATCGAAATAAATACTGACGTCATGGTGACGTAAAAATACAAAATAATTCATAAAGAATAAAATCGAAAAAGTCCCTGAGCAACTCTACACGCCCCCCTTGCTCAAATTAATTTTCAGATAACAGTTGAAGGGAGGGCCCAGACATTATATTTTGAGTGGTCACTATCATCTTCATAGCTAATTCACCATCCCACTTTTGGACCTCAGTGTAGTGTGGCTCTCATGTAATCTGCATGAGTACTTCTCATTGGGTGACTACTTCATCTTTCAATCGCAGAAATTTAATGGTTGGCATCTGGTTACTGACGGGACAATTCCTTCTTAGATTATTTAACCTATTCATAAAAGTATCGTAAAATCGTTTTTACATTTCAAGTTCAAGTTTGAGCTTTTTAAAGAAACTTCATTGAATTGTTGTCATATATTTGTGCTTTTTTGGCACTAAAATCTTTATTTTGCTACAATTCTAAGCTAAAAATAGTTATTTGCAATTTTTAGATAAATTAAAATTTAACAGCAAACAGTATTCCTGAACTTGACTGAGTGTCATCTGCTCTGGGTCAGACACATTAGCTCTTATCATCGTGATGATCTCTATCCTTTTTGTGACATCATAATACTGAGTTTGAGTTTTAAGATTGTTAACCCACCTAAAAACCCTGGATTCTACAACTACTTTTGGAGCCCATTAATGAACTAAGATGCAGTGTAGTTATATATCACTTGCAGTTGCATATGTACTGGTAATCCAGGTGTGAAAATATCTGTTATGGTGACCTTACTGTAGATGAAGACGCGTTCGGGATTACCTCCCATGATAAGTTTTTGCCTGATGACTTTCTAGTCACCCATTCAGCTGGCTTTGAGAGCTTCCTATTTGCTATTCATGAAGTTCACTTTGTCAGACAAGTGGGCAGCGA
>CABFPE010000832.1:146498-165211 GCA_900660155.1 Hofstenia miamia
ATTGTAAATGTCATCTCGTTTTTAATAACAACTTGTTTATTAACCATTAATTTTGATGCGACAGTGTGAAATATATGTAAATACACATTACGCTTGTTTCTTAAAGCATTGCCATCTCAACAATGATGATAAACTAACACTACAATATACAAATTTAAAAGTATGATATATATGGTCATTATAAGCAAAGTGTAGAATAAATTACATTTTTGTCTTGTCTTAAACACGTATGTGGGTTTTACCACATACGTTTATTAAATATTATTATTAATATTTATTTTTTATTTGGAAATATTTTTCGATTCCACTTTTTAAACAAGTAAGTAAATGTGGGAAAGTAATAAATGTAAAGTAAGTTAATGTGGGAAAGTAATAAATGTAAAGTAAGTTAATGTGGGAAAGTGAAACTAAAAAGGTAAGTAAATGTGGCAAAGTAATGCATGTAAAGTAAGTTAATGTGGGAAAGTAAAACTAAAAAGTAAGTAAAACTAAAAAAGTAAAAAAATGCAAACTAAATTAGGTCACATAAATAACACAAAAACTAGTAAAAGTACATGCATGACGTCAGTAAAACACCTCCGCCAATATCCACGGCGTCTCAGGTCAAAGGCCACCCCTCTCGACCAATCACAAAAAAGTGGGATCTCCTTGCCTCCACCTCTCGACCAATCAGAAAAAAGTGGGACCTCCTTGCCGCGGCCATAACTACTATTGTCGCCGATCTTAAGCAATAGTTTTCATAAAGATATAATATAAAGAAAAAATACAATGGTAAAATGGCAGTTGAGAGTAGATAAAATCTATTAAGCGTTCTCTACAGGTCTCTCAGGTTTTATACAAGAATTGAGTTATTACCTGCCTTTGTTTACAAAATCAGTTGTCTACATAGTTTAAACATGATCAATTATTCATTCCCTCATAAATTCAATTTGAGCAATAATAATAAGCACCACCGAGGGGACGTCAAACTAACAGTAGCAACCTAAGTTCGAAATAAGTGCTGACGTCATGGTGACGTAAAAATACAAAATAACTGATAAATAATTAAATCGAAAAAGTCCCTGAGTGACTCTACACACCCCCCTTGCTCAAATTAATTTTCGGATAACAGTTGGAGGGTGGGCCCAGACACAATATTTTGAGTGGCCACTATCATCTTCTTTGCTAACTCACCATCCCAGGTTTGGACTTCAGCGTATTGTGGCTCTCTTGTAATCTGCATTAGTACCTCCCTTTGGGTAACTACTTCGTCTTTTAGTCATTGAAATCTAATCTTCAGCATTCTATTGCAGAGGGGCAATTCCTTCATAAATTATTTAAACGTCTTGTGAAAGTATCATAAAATCTCTCGTAAAGCCGAAGACCCTTGAAAGCGATCATCAACGTCATCATGGCATTGGTGTTGGAAGTGTGTGCGTCTTCTGCGCCAATCTCTGTTTATAGAAGTGTATAAACACCTGCCTCAAGTACCCCATCGTGGTCGCATGGTTGATGAACAGTGAACAATATTCCTGAACTTGACTGAGAGTTATTTGCTCCGGGTAGGACACATTAGCTCTTATCATCGTTATAATCTCTATCCTTTTCATGACATCATAATACCGTGTGATAGTTTCCACATTGTTGACCCACATTAAGTCACCAGCTGCCTGAAAAAGAATCAGCACATGAGGCTGTAAAGTTGCAATTTTATCGTGGATTGTCTGTAGCTGCATGTGCACCAGTAGACCACGCGTGAAGATGTTGGTGATGGTTAGCTTGCCATCAATGAAGATGCATTCAGGATTTCCTCCTGTGATAAGTTTTTCTTTTATGACTTTATACTCCCCCATTCCGCTGGCTTTAATCTCTTCCTGTTTGCTATTCACAAAGTTGACATTGACAGATAAATGAGCTGCGACCCTCTTTTTCAGTTTTCTCACCTTCCATTTAGGTTGTATCAGGGGTGTCTTGATAGTAGGTGGTGGAATGCACAAGAGATTCGAGGTCTTTATCTTCTTCTCGAGATTACTAAATCCTGCAGTGGAGGCCAAGGTGGCAGTCCTGATCATTACTGGGTAGTTTATTCATGCATCTTTTATCATGTCCCAAAATTTTCCTTGTAATCCTATCTGTTGCAGGTATTCGATCTGTTGATTAGAGATGTGCACACAGGAAGTGGTGCATTCCACATCCAGAGCTATGTGTCGCCCTGGGGATTGCAGAATGACCAACTCCTTCTTGGTGAACATTTCAGTAAACACCATTGCATTAAAGAGAGAACATCTTTATCACGACTCTCTGTTGTACCATAGGTTCATCTAGAAACTCACTAGGGTCATGTTCGACCATCAGAATACGTTCGTCCTAGGTTACAGACTATTGAGGTGTTGGCTTGGGGATATAGCCTTTCCGCCAAATTTCTCCAAGTTCACCTTTTCAATTAAATCACGGATGTGGGGTGACATTTGTACTGCTGAGGATGCTAATAGTTCCTCCTCCCTATAGAATTGCTCCAGCATCCGCATCACCTGATTGAAGATAGTGATGGGAATGATCTTTCCCTCTTTGTTGACGTGCCGAGCTGATTCAATAAATTGGCCGTAAACCACATTCTGGATATCTCATTTGATGCAAGCGGAATAGAGCTTCAGTCTTTCCAGGGATGTCATGCTTGTTAATCTGATCCAGGAATTGGTGCGTCAACCCTGGCAATCATTCTACAAAACGTCTAGTGCTCATTGGAGCATTATCTGAATAGAAAATCGCAAATTTAGTTTCTGCTGTTGCGCCCCACATATATTTCTTAACTATGTTGGAGAAAATATTTATGTCCAACAGACAAATACCAAGTCAATTGCTGGTTAACATGATGGACATCTTGCCTGTCACACTATTCGCCCCCACCAGTCAGGCATAATATTTTTCGAATTTATCCATGGGTCTTTTTGTTTTCCCTGGAGAGGAGGGGGGACTGCATTTGTAAAGCAACCAATTCTTTACTTTCCATGATAAGGGACAAACAGCTATTTCATGGATGGTTATCTTTGTAAGAGATGACCAATTTTCATGTGTCATTGGTATTTGCAAATTTGGTTCTTTTGTTAAATAAACCACGAGGATCCAGATGGCACCATGGGCGTAAATATCCAGTATGTTTTTCTCAGCGAACAGATGTTCTTTGAAATTCTTCTTGTCTTGTGTATTATACGAAACTTTAATGTCTCTGAGTGTTCTTTCAACTGAGGAGTGATAACTGTGTGAGGGGCTCACTATATCCAGGCGGGCCAATCAGACTCAGGGTTAAAATCAGCTTTAAGGTCAGAGCATATGATCTGGATCTCATGCAGCGTTTGTTCACTCTGTGCAAACGCGAAACTCACATGCATATCGGTTACTGTGAGTAGCAATGGGGTATTTGAATCTGTCACCTCTAAGGTTTGTGACTGAAGGATAACGTCAATAACAAGTTTCTGATCGACAGCTAAACAGTGTGATGGGACTCACTGGCATAGTAGCAAATCTGTGTATAGGAGCCTAGTAATGGGTAGATGGCTCATGGTGTGTAATGAGAGAGGAAGATAATTGTCTTTTGACAAAATCAAAAAGTTTTACATATGAAAGTGTAAGTTTTCGATATGCTCTGGTACTGTGTCCTCGTGCCCATCTCTGACTATCATGATGAGGAGCATGCCCTCAACTTTCGCTATGCGGTATGCTATCTCAATCCGTTCCATAATGTCATCCATCTGTATATCATGTATCCTTAAAAAGTAGATAAATAGAAGGTTGTGAAAATCAATGTTGACGCTTTCAAAGCTGTCAATTATTTTTCGACTATTTAGAAACTGACATAAGTTGTAAATGTTAAAGTCATTGTCAAAGAAAGTGTGCACAGTGCTACGCCAGTACAGGCGACTAAGCCCCTCCATCATTCTTGAGTCGTAACAAATAATAGTGTTGACTTTTGGATGACGAGAAGCATCTATCACAAATGGAATGGCGTCGATGGAACAATTCATTTCACGCCCATTGTATGTTCAACGAAGTTGGTCTTTTGTTTCCTCAGATATATTGTCGTGCGTTATAGTGGTAGCTTTTCTCGTGGCTATATAATAGGGGTGGAGGGTTTCATCACCAAATTTGGAAATTTTTCTTCTTCTTTCTTTGTTCTTCTGCGACCTAACAGTAGATGTTGCTGTAGATGAGGTCGAGGGGGCTATTAAATCACTCAATTGGGGGGTATTTACAATTTGCAATTCACTAAAAGGTGTCCTAGGTGTATAAGTTTTTAATGAAGGGGTAGCCAGCTCCTCTCGCGCATGTGGGGATACATGTCTCTCCACATAGGGGTGAGATGTGGAGGGCGTCATCATGGTTGCTGTCTCCTCTCCGAGTTGTGGAGCAATGTGTCGGCCACATGGAATCAGACTCTCCTCAGCACCATCATTGCGTCCTCTTTTCCTTGCACATGCCTCAACAAGCAGAGATACGTGTCTCCCTCACCTAGATGAGGCGTCTCGGCTGGTTAACTACCTTCTATCCTCCTTCTCACTTGACAGCGGGATGATGGAGCTGGCGACTCGCGTTTTCTGCTGTTCATATACATTCCTAAATAGAGTTATAAGATTTAAATCCCAAATATTGGAATCATAAGCATGGTTAGTTCTCACCCTTCTTTGGGGGAGCGTACGTGTTTCTAAATTGCCAGAAGTATTCTTATCAAAAGTGTAATCAGTGTCATAAAACTCCTCCTCTGAAAAACTAGATAAATCATCGTATTTTTCATATACATCAACACCATTATCTACTAAAGTAAATTTGTTCTTATCAATAATTATAACATGCTCAATATCTTTTATCGCTTGTTTGAGCCATTGAAAATGTACTGTTTTACCATTGTTTAAGGTATAAGTTCTATTGTAAAAGGACCTTGCCAATCATTTGCAAGTTTACATACTTGATTACTATCTGTTGTAATTCGAGGAAGATAAGCAAAAACTCGGTCACCACATTTATGTGGCTCGCCATATATCTTCTTGTTAAAGGTTTTCTTCTGCCTTATACTGGACTGATTCATGTTATGGCAGATGGTAAGGTGGATTTGTTGCATATCCTGAATTAATCTATTAACATAACTTTCTGTGCTGTGTTCTGAGTACTTTGGGAAAATCATTGTTAAGGACGTGGTGGCCTCATGACTGAATATGGCTTTAAAGGGGCTCATGCTGGTAGTTGTATGAACTGATGTGTTGTAAAAGTACTCAACGCATTCAATAATTCGCCTCCATTGCTTTCCTGCTGCCCATGATAAGGCTACCTTAATTAATTTTATAAGGGTTCGGTTTAATCACTCCACCAAGCCGTTCACTTGGTGGTGATAGGCGGTGGTCAATTTGTGGACCACTTCTAGTTCCTTCATTAAAGCGCGCAAAAGATTACTTTCGAACTGAGGACCTCTATCAGAAACTAATTTTTGCATGGGACTGTACTTCAAAATCCATTCTTTAACTATTTTGTCAGCAACCTTCTCTGCTGTTGTGCTACTTAAAGGAATCATTCAGGCAAATTTGGTAAAATGGTAAACTATTACAAGTATATACTGGAAACCTTCGTAGTCCTTTGACAACTGTTCAAGGTTGACATGGACCAGCTCATTAGGGCTCACTGCTGACCATGATTCAAGTTCAGCTCTCTGTTGAGGAAAATGATTTATATTGTTGAGTAAGCACCTCTCACATTTGTTGATGACATTTGTAATGGTAGCTCTTATTCCAGTGGTGACATATCAGGAGTTGAAGGTTTTCTCAGTTTGGAGGATACCCAAGTGACCTTTTCATGGAATCTGTTTACTAGGTCCCTCTTAAAATACTTGGGAATAGAAAGTCAGTTGTTGTGCTTGCTCTTAGTGTACAATAAACCATTCTCATTGGTGCGCCAATTATAACAGTTGAAATACCAATTTACTTCCAGAGATGTGGGGAAGTACGGATCCTTCATCCTTTTCATAATCTGGTCCAAAATCCAGTTGCGATGTTGATAGCAAATTATCTCTTCCTCTGAGATCTCCTCTCTCACAAGTATGGCAAGGATGGGTTTTCCATTTCGATCAGCATTAATATCAGGTATCAGTTGATACTCAGTATGAGGAATAAAGGAGAAGGGAACCTTTTCCCCATTTGGTTTCTTGAGGTCTCGTTCATAACTTGGTAACGCAGTCCAATAGTCAGCATTCAGATGGAGCCTACCAGGGTGGTGTCTGATTGTGAATGAAAAGTCATTTAAGTATTCTATCCAATGAGCGACTATGTTTGATTTGTCACCACTAAATTTTTTCAGCCAGGCAAGAGCACTATTGTCTGTCCTCACAATGAACTTGCGTCCTAGTATGAAATATCGAAATTTTTTCAGTGATTCAACTAAAGTGAGCATTTCACACTTTGTTGCACCATAATTTCTTTCCGAGGCCCGAAGTTTCAGACTAAAGTACTGGACGGGACTCTTGACTCCATTGATATCTTGGCTTAATATCCTGCTTATAGCTACTGTACTTGCATCAAAGTCAACTATAAAATCCTTTGTGTAATCAGGAGTATTCAATGATGGTATGTTTTTGAGCTCAACCTTGATGCCTTCCAGAGCTTCTTGTTCCTGCCACGTCCACTTGAATTCCATGGATTTTTTCAATAAATTTGAGATGGTTTTTGTTTTCTCCGCTAGGTCTGGAAGAAACATCCCATAATAGTTAAGGAAACCCATCAATCACTGTACATCTCAGTGGCTTTGTGGCATTTCGATCTTTTCCAAGAAGTCTTTAGCATTATTCTTTATTGAGATCTTCCCTGGCTCAACAACTTGACCAAGAAAAGTTACCTTTGTCTGGGCTAACAAGCACTTTGTTCCATTGACTTTCAATCCTGCTTTTTGTAACAAATCTAATGTGTGACCAAGCTTAGTTAGGTGCTCCTCAAAAGTATTGCTGGCAACCAAAATATCATCAATGTAAGCTGATATGCCAGGTTCAAGAATGTTAGCATCATCTTTGAGCACCTTAGTGACATAGTGCTGTAAGGTAGCTGGCGCATTACATAGACTGAAGGCCATATACTTCCATTCATATAGACCATAAGGGGTAATGAAGGCTGTCTTCAGGATATCAAATGAGTGCATCAGTACCTGCCAGTAGGCTTTGCACAAATCAAGGCAGGAAAAGAATTTATATTTGTTAGCATTGTATAGGAGGTCTTTGATCCTAGGTAATGGATATGCATCCTTAATTGTTATGTCATTAAGCTTCCTGAAATCAATGCATAAAAGATATTTCTCACTTTGTTGAATGAACATGGTAGGAGCAGCGCATGGGCTATTGCTTCCCTGTATAATACCACTTTCAATTAAATCACTGAGGATCTTTTCATACTCTGATTTTAAATTTTCAGGAACACAACACACTGGTAGTCTGATGGGTCTATCATTCTTCAATTCAATAGCGTGTTCTTTGCCCACTGCCTGGCCAACACTGATTGTCCCATAGTTAAACACATTGTGTTTACTATGAAGCAAAGAGACTAATGATTTTCTTTCTCTCTGATTAAGATGAGGATGGGAGTTATCAGTAACTGTTGGTACCATAACCAGGCTTGCTGACTCTCCCAGATCATGAACTGCAGTACATATGGGTAGGCACATTATGGGGATGCTTTCAATTTTTACTGGCACTCCTACAAGCTGCAAATGAGAAACTCCAATCTTAACAGGAAAATTGGCTCCATTTAAAACACTAACATGCGTTTTGCATTTGTCACTTTACACAAGTCAGGCGAAAAAGAAATTCCATGCACATACTTGCCTCTCTGTCCTGAAATCATCACATTTCCATTAATGTTGTCCTCAGAGGATACGGCAACTCTAGTCCAATGCTTTGGTTCAATTGAAATGGGTTCCATTAAATTAAAGGCAACTTCTTTCTCAGGAATAGTAGCCAGTTGGGTAGCTCCCTGGTCTTTGATAGTGATTGTATTGTTTTTAAAATCAATTACACACAAGTTCCGTTCCAAGAAATCATTTCCTAGGATGAGGTCATACTTGAGGTGATGATTTGACATGTCAATTACTAGAAGATTCACTTCAAATGGCTCAGCATGAATTTTTATTGAGGCATCCCATAACATTCCTTTAAGAGAGAGGGGGTTTCCTGAAGCGTCAATGAGTTGTGCACTAGATGGATCTAAAGAGTCTCAATTCAAACATAACTCTTGACAGCACTCATCACTGATTGTAGAAGGATCAGCACACAAGGCTGTAGAGTGGCGTTAAAGATGTTGCCATTCATCTCAACAGGTATCAAATTTTTTCTTATCAACTGAGTGATCACTAAGATATTTTGTGCACGTTTTAAGGGAGGCGGTGCTCCAATTAATTTAAATCCTGCGATGTAGTTGGGTTGTTGGGTCCCAAGTTGACAAGGTTGTCGACACACAGAGACTCATTTGGTTGCTCAATAATGAAGCCTTCTCCATCTGTGATGAGCTGTACCTTAGCCTTAAATTGAGACTTAAGATGTCCTCTTTCCCCATTGGACTCAAGAGGAAGAATAGAGTTCCAGTACCTTGGCTGATCTTTCATACCAGCTTTCCAGGAAGTGGGCTGGTGTCACTTACATGTTCCTTAAACACGGGCACTACCATGGTGCTTACTGGATCAGGCAATGATTGCATGTACCCGGTTTGAGGGGTAGCTCCAGTGGTCAAAGTAGATACTTGCATAATAGTGGACTGCGTGAACATAGGTCGACCACCAGAAGAACTAGTGCAACATGGAACAGAGTTAGGGATCTCAGAGGAGCCTCTGAACAGAGGAGCATTTGGAGAGGGATGGCTTGTGCCCACTAACTGGACCACTCGACCAATGATCCTTTTGGCTAACTCATCCAATGCTTCATTAAGTGCAGCATGAGTAACATACTCGTCATTTCTCTGCAATGGTGTCTCCTCTTGACAATGCGCATTGTTGACAGCATCTTCAATTCATGAATTTGCAATTCCAGGGCAAAGGTTGACTCCAGCATCTGCCATTCCATCCTCTGGTATGCCACGTGTTGTGTGTTGATTTTGGCCTGGAGAGACTCCATGTGGCGCTCACTTTCCATCCTCAAGGCTACTTGTTGTGATAGAGCCTCCTTCAACTGGTTGATTTCTGCGAGGTGCACATCAAACTGGGGCGTTGACTGATCATTAACACTGACATCACTGTGAGGACAAAAGGAAATTGGAGGAGCATTCTGGGTGTTCATAATGCGGTGTAAGTTTCAGTGATATTATGGGCTCATTGCACTTGCATCACTGTATGGGATGGTCGTGGCATTCTGATCCATCCTTTGTGTGATCAGAGTGGGAGAGGCAGGTTGAGAAAAGTTAAGTAACAATCCAATGGTACAAGGGTAATGTTGGGGATACCAATGCTTGTACAGGGGATTCTCTGAATTGGAGGAGTCCCAAAAGTAGGAGAGTAAGTAACAGTTTGACTAGAATCCATTATGACTTAATGAGCAAAACAATAATTTCCAGAACTGACAGTGGGGAGCACTTCCACACACACAGGAGAGAAATGTAACTTAAAGAGGTAACAACAATTAACAGACTGAATTGGGGAAATGAACATGGTGGTGTATTTGGTAACAAATCCAACGCATCAAAGCACTAAGAAAGTAAAACAAAACAAGAAATTTAACAATTGACATCAGCCAAATAAGACACACTAAGGGCTTTGTCGCCATCCTTCAAGGGTGAGGAAGTTAATGAATACATTGATAGGTGAACTTACTCTGAAGTCTTACAGGGATGAGGGGAAACAACTATCCCAGCTGATACGCACCAAAAATGAAAACCAACTAACAACCAAACCATTGAAAGAAAACAACAAGATTAAATAGTTATCACGTCAGTGTCCTTTCATGGTTGCCATGTAGAATCATGGGCTGGTAGGGTAACTTAACTAGAAACTTAATTGACTCTGCAGAAGGTTTAAATAGCATTTACAGTACAGCCATGATTCCATGATATCCTATTGACTGGTGCTACCCTATTTGTCTCACTTTTTTAATTTCTATCTCAAATCAGAATACAGAATCTCATTTTCATTGTTATTTCTCAGCTCACTATTAAATAATCTGTAATTGCCAGATATTCATGCTAGCCAACAGCATGGTATCATCACAGTGTTAGGTTTTATAAGTGCATGTACATTTTGAATTACAAATGAAAGGTTTATTATTTCCCTATACATAACCATATACATAACTTAATGGGTCCACAATTCGGACTGGATAGTCAAAAGACCTCCAGAAGCAACTTGTCACCCCATGCTAGTGAAAGCACTCCCAAATTGTTGCTGATCTTAAGCAATAGTTTTCATAAAGATATAATATAAGGAAAAAATACAACTGTAAAGACGGTAGTTGAGAGTAGATAAAATCTATTAAACGTTCTCTACAAGCCTCTCAGGTTTTATTCAAGAATTGAGTTATTACCTGCCTTTGTTTACAAAATCAGTTGTCTACATAGTTTAAACATGATCAATTATTCATTCCCTCATAAATTCAATTTGAGCAATAATAATAAGCACCACCGAGGGGACGTCAAACTAACAGTAGCAACCTAAGTTCGAAATAAGTGCTGACGTCATGGTGACGTAAAAATACAAAATAACTGATAAATAATTAAATCGAAAAAGTCCCTGAGTGACTCTACACACCCCCCTTGCTCAAATTAATTTTCGGATAACAGTTGGAGGGTGGGCCCAGACACAATATTTTGAGTGGCCACTATCATCTTCTTTGCTAACTCACCATCCCAGGTTTGGACTTCAGCGTATTGTGGCTCTCTTGTAATCTGCATTAGTACCTCCCTTTGGGTAACTACTTCGTCTTTTAGTCATTGAAATCTAATCTTCAGCATTCTATTGCAGAGGGGCAATTCCTTCATAAATTATTTAAACGTCTTGTGAAAGTATCATAAAATCTCTCGTAAAGCCGAAGACCCTTGAAAGCGATCATCAACGTCATCATGGCATTGGTGTTGGAAGTGTGTGCGTCTTCTGCGCCAATCTCTGTTTATAGAAGTGTATAAACACCTGCCTCAAGTACCCCATCGTGGTCGCATGGTTGATGAACAGTGAACAATATTCCTGAACTTGACTGAGAGTTATTTGCTCCGGGTAGGACACATTAGCTCTTATCATCGTTATAATCTCTATCCTTTTCATGACATCATAATACCGTGTGATAGTTTCCACATTGTTGACCCACATTAAGTCACCAGCTGCCTGAAAAAGAATCAGCACATGAGGCTGTAAAGTTGCAATTTTATCGTGGATTGTCTGTAGCTGCATGTGCACCAGTAGACCACGCGTGAAGATGTTGGTGATGGTTAGCTTGCCATCAATGAAGATGCATTCAGGATTTCCTCCTGTGATAAGTTTTTCTTTTATGACTTTATACTCCCCCATTCCGCTGGCTTTAATCTCTTCCTGTTTGCTATTCACAAAGTTGACATTGACAGATAAATGAGCTGCGACCCTCTTTTTCAGTTTTCTCACCTTCCATTTAGGTTGTATCAGGGGTGTCTTGATAGTAGGTGGTGGAATGCACAAGAGATTCGAGGTCTTTATCTTCTTCTCGAGATTACTAAATCCTGCAGTGGAGGCCAAGGTGGCAGTCCTGATCATTACTGGGTAGTTTATTCATGCATCTTTTATCATGTCCCAAAATTTTCCTTGTAATCCTATCTGTTGCAGGTATTCGATCTGTTGATTAGAGATGTGCACACAGGAAGTGGTGCATTCCACATCCAGAGCTATGTGTCGCCCTGGGGATTGCAGAATGACCAACTCCTTCTTGGTGAACATTTCAGTAAACACCATTGCATTAAAGAGAGAACATCTTTATCACGACTCTCTGTTGTACCATAGGTTCATCTAGAAACTCACTAGGGTCATGTTCGACCATCAGAATACGTTCGTCCTAGGTTACAGACTATTGAGGTGTTGGCTTGGGGATATAGCCTTTCCGCCAAATTTCTCCAAGTTCACCTTTTCAATTAAATCACGGATGTGGGGTGACATTTGTACTGCTGAGGATGCTAATAGTTCCTCCTCCCTATAGAATTGCTCCAGCATCCGCATCACCTGATTGAAGATAGTGATGGGAATGATCTTTCCCTCTTTGTTGACGTGCCGAGCTGATTCAATAAATTGGCCGTAAACCACATTCTGGATATCTCATTTGATGCAAGCGGAATAGAGCTTCAGTCTTTCCAGGGATGTCATGCTTGTTAATCTGATCCAGGAATTGGTGCGTCAACCCTGGCAATCATTCTACAAAACGTCTAGTGCTCATTGGAGCATTATCTGAATAGAAAATCGCAAATTTAGTTTCTGCTGTTGCGCCCCACATATATTTCTTAACTATGTTGGAGAAAATATTTATGTCCAACAGACAAATACCAAGTCAATTGCTGGTTAACATGATGGACATCTTGCCTGTCACACTATTCGCCCCCACCAGTCAGGCATAATATTTTTCGAATTTATCCATGGGTCTTTTTGTTTTCCCTGGAGAGGAGGGGGGACTGCATTTGTAAAGCAACCAATTCTTTACTTTCCATGATAAGGGACAAACAGCTATTTCATGGATGGTTATCTTTGTAAGAGATGACCAATTTTCATGTGTCATTGGTATTTGCAAATTTGGTTCTTTTGTTAAATAAACCACGAGGATCCAGATGGCACCATGGGCGTAAATATCCAGTATGTTTTTCTCAGCGAACAGATGTTCTTTGAAATTCTTCTTGTCTTGTGTATTATACGAAACTTTAATGTCTCTGAGTGTTCTTTCAACTGAGGAGTGATAAATTTTAGAGGGGCTCACTATATCCAGACAGGGCCAATCAGACTCAGGGTTAAAATCAGCTTTAAGGTCAGAGCATATGATCTGGATCTCATGCAGCGTTTGTTCACTCTGTGCAAACGCGAAACTCACATGCATATCGGTTACTGTGAGTAGCAATGGGGTATTTGAATCTGTCACCTCTAAGGTTTGTGACTGAAGGATAACGTCAATAACAAGTTTCTGATCGACAGCTAAACAGTGTGATGGGACTCACTGGCATAGTAGCAAATCTGTGTATAGGAGCCTAGTAATGGGTAGATGGCTCATGGTGTGTAATGAGAGAGGAAGATAATTGTCTTTTGACAAAATCAAAAAGTTTTACATATGAAAGTGTAAGTTTTCGATATGCTCTGGTACTGTGTCCTCGTGCCCATCTCTGACTATCATGATGAGGAGTATGCCCTCAACTTTCGCTATGCGGTATGCTATCTCAATCCGTTCCATAATGTCATCCATCTGTATCTCATTTATCCTTAAAAAGTAGATAAATAAAAGATTGTGAAAATCAATGTTGACGCTTTCAAAGCTGTCAATTATTTTTCGACTATTTAGAAACTGACATAAGTTGTAAATGTTAAAGTCATTGTCAAAGAAAGTGTGCACAGTGCTACGCCAGTACAGGCGACTAAGCCCCTCCATCATTCTTGAGTCGTAACAAATAATAGTGTTGACTTTTGGATGACGAGAAGCATCTATGACGAATGGAATGGCATCTATGGAGCAATTCATTTCACGGCTATTGTATGTATGACAAAGCTGGTCTTTTGTCTCATCAGATATGTTGTCGCATGTTATTGTGGTTGCTTTCCTAGTGGCGATTTAATAGGGGTGAAGGGTCTCATCACCAACTCTGGAAATTTTTCTTCTTCTTTCTTCATTCTTCTGTGACTGAACAGTAGAAGTTGCTGTAGATGAGGTCGAGGGGGTTATCAAGTCACTCAGTTGGGGGGTATTTACAATTTGCAATTCACTAAAAGGTTTCCTAGGTTTATAAGTTTTTAATGAAGGTGTAGCCAGCTCCTCTCACGCACGTGGGGAAACATGTCTCTCCACATAGGGGTGAGATGTGGAGGGCGTCATTGTGGTTGCTGTCTCCTCTCCGAGTCATGGAGCTATGTGTTGCCCACACGGAATCAGACTCTCCTCAGCACCATCATTGCGTCCTCTTTTCCTTGCACGTGCCTCAACAAGCGGAGATATGTGTCTCCCTCACCTAGATGAGGCATCTCAGCTGGTTCAGCTACCTTCCATCCTCCTTCTCACTTGATGGTGGGATGGTGGAGCTGGCGACTCTCGTTTTCGACTGGGATATTCATTCCTAAATGGAGTTATAAGATTTAAGTCCCAAATGCTGGGATCATAAGCATGGGTAGTTCTTGCCCTTCTTTGGGGGAGCATACGTGTTTCTAAATTGTCAGAAGTATTATTATCATAAGTATAATCAGTGTCAGAAAACTCATCCTCAGAAAAACTAGTTAAATTGTCGTATTTTTCATATACATCAACACCATTATCTACTAAAGTAAATTCGTTGTTATCATCAACTATAACATGCTCTATATCTTTTATCGCTCATTTGAGCCTTTGAAAATGTACCATTTTACCATTGTTTAAAATATAAGTATTATGGTCAAGCACTTTTTCTATCGTAAAAAGACCTTGCCAATCATTTGCAAGTTTACGTACCTGACTACTATCCATTGTAATTCGAGGAAGATAAGCAAAAACTTGGTCACCACGTTTATGCAGCTCGCTGTATATCTTCTTGTTAAAGGTTTTCTTCTGCCTTATACTGGACTGATTCGTGTTATGGCAGATTGTAAGGTGAATTTGTTGCATATCCTGAATTAATCTATTCACATAACTTTCTGTGCTGTGTTCTGCATACTTTGGGAACATCATTGTTAAGGACGTGGTGGCCTCATGACCAAACATGGCTTTAAAGGGCTCATGCTGGTAGTTGTATGAACTGATGTGTTGTAAAAATACTCAACACATTCAATAATTCGCCTCCATTGTTTTCCAGCTGCACGTGATAAAGCTACTCGAATTAACTTTATATGGGATAAAGCTAATCTAATTAACTTTATAAGGGTTCGATTTAAGCACTCTACTAAGCCGTTTGCTTGGTGGTGATCGGCAGTGGTCAATTTGTGGACCACTTCTAGTTCCTTCATTAAAGCACGCAAGAGATTACTCTCGAACTGAGGACCTCTATCAGAAACTAATTTTTGCATGGGACTGTACTTCAAAATCCATTCTTTAACTATTTTGTTAGCAACCTTCTCTGCCATTGTGCTACTTAAAGGAATCATTTGGGTGAATTTGGTAAAATGGTCAACCATTACGAGTATATACTGAAAACCCTCATCATCCTTTGATAACTGTTCAATATTGATATGCACCAACTTGTTGGGGCTCTCTGCTGACCGCATTTCAAGTTCAGCTCTCTGTTGAGGAAAATGATTTATGTTATTGAGTAGGCACCTCTCACATTTGTCAATGACATCCGTAACACTAGCCCTTATTCCAGTGGTGACATATCGGGAGTTAAAGGTTTTCTCAGTTTGGAGGATACCCAAGTGGCCCCTCTCATGGACTCTGCGTACTAGGTCCCTCTTAAAATACTTGGGAATAGCAAGTCGGTTGTTGTGCTTGCTCTTAGCATACAATAAACCATTCTTGTTGGTGTGCCAATTATAATGGTTGAAGTACCAATTTACTTCTGGCGACGTGGGGAAGTATGGATCCTTCATCCTTTTCATGATCTGGTCCAAAATCCAGTTGTGATGTTGATAGCAAATTATCTCTTCCTCCAAGATCTCCTCTCTCACAAGTATGGCAAGGATGGGTTTTCCATTTCGATCAGCATTAATCTCAGGTATCAATTGATACTCAGTATGAGGAATAAAGGAGAAGGGAACCTTTTCCCCATTTGGTTTCTTGAGGTCTCGTTCATAACTGGGTAACGCAGTCCAATAGCATTCAGATGGAGCCTACCAGGGTGGTGTCTGATTGTGAAGGAAAAATCGTTTAAGTATTCTATCCAATGAGTGACTATGTTTGATTTGTCGCCACTAAATTTTTTCAGCCAGGCAAGAGCACTATTGTCTGTCCTCACAATGAACTTGTGTCCTAGTATGAAATATTGGAATTTTTTCAGTGATTCAACTAAAGCAAGCATTTCGCACTTCGTCACACCGTAATTTCTTTCCGAGGCCTGAAGTTTCAGACTAAAGTACTGGACGGGACTCTTGACTCCATTGATATCTTGGCTTAATATCCTGCTTATAGCTACTGTACTTGCATTGCAGTCAACTATAAAATCCTTTCTGTAATCAGGAGTATTCAGTGATGGTATCTTTTTGAGCTCAACCTTGATGCCTTCCAGAGCTTCTTGCTCCTGCCACGTCCTCTTGAATTCCACAGTTTTTTTCAATAAATTTGAGATGTTTTTTGTCTTCTCCGCTAAGTCTGGAAGAAACATCCCATAATAGTTAAGGAAACCCATCAATCTCTGTACGTCTTGGCGGCTTTGTGGCATTTCAATCTTTTCCAAGAAGTCTTTGGTGTTATTCTTTATTGAGATCTTCCCTGGCTCATCGACTTGACCAAGAAAAAGTACGTTTGTCTGTGCTAACGAGCACTTATTTACATTGACTTTCAATCCTGCTTTTTGTAACAAATCTAATGTATGACAAAGCTTAGTTAGATGCTCCTCAAAAGTATTACTGGCGACCAAAATATCATTGATGTCAGCTGATATGCCAGGTTTGAGAATGTTAGCAACGTCTTTGAGCACCTTGGTTACATAGAGCTGAAAGGTAGCTGGCGCGTTACATAGACCAAAGGCCATATACTTCCACTCATACAGACCATAAGGGGTAATGAAGGCTGTCTTCAGGATGTCAGACGGGCGCATCAGTACCTGCCAGTAGGCTTTGCACAAATTGAGGCAGGAAAAGAATTTATATGTGCTAGCGTTGTATAAAAGGTCTTCAATCCTAGGTAACAGATACGCATCCTCAATTCTTAAAATATGTGAACACTGTCACCACTGAACGTGAAGCAGTACTGAAGATGTCTAAGCAATCTGAGTATGCGACGATCACATGGGAAGACCCTGAGGTGTATAATACCACTTTCAATTAAATCACTGAGGATCTTTTCGTATTCTGGTTTTAAATTTTCAGGAACCCTGTGAACTGGTAGTCTGATGGGTCTGTTGTTCTTCAATTCAATAGTGTGTTCTTCGCCCACCACCTGGCCAATGCTTATTGTCCCATAATTAAACACATCATGTTTACTATGAAGCAAGGAGACTAATGATTTTCTTTCTCTCTGATTAAGATGAGGATGGGAGTTGTCAGTAACTGTTGGTACCTTAACTGGGCTCACTGACTCTCCCAGATCATGAACTGCAGTGCATATTGGTAAGCAGGTGACGGGGATGCTTTCAACCTTTACTGGCACTCCTACAAGCTGCAAATGAGAAACTCCAATCTTAACAGGAAAATTAGCTCTGTTCAAAACAGTAACATGCGTTTTTCCATTTGTCACCTTACACAAGTTGGGCAAGAAAGAAATTCCACGCACATACTTGCCTCTCTGTCCTGAAATCATCACATCTCCATTAATGTCATCTTCAAAGGATACGGCAACTCTGGTCCAATGCTTTGGTTCAATTGAAATGGGTTCTCTTAAATTAAAGATGACTTCTCTCTCAGGAATAGTAGCAATTTGGTTAGCTCCCTGGTCTTTGATAGTGATTGCATTATTTTTAAAATCAATTACACATGAGTTCCTTTCCAGGAAATCATTTCCTAGTATGAGGTCGTACAGGCAATGATTTGAAGTGTCAATTACTAGAAGATCCACTTTGAATGGCTCAGTGTGAATGTTGATCAAAGCATCCCGTAACTTCCCTTTAAGAGAAAGAGGGTTTCCTGAAGCATCAATGAGTTTTGCACTAGATGGATCTAAAGAGTCTCAATTCAAACATAGCTCTTGACAGCACTCATCACTGATTATGGAAGCAGCAGCTCTGGTATCAATAGTGGTGTTAAGGATGTTGCCATTCATTTTGACTGGTATCAAATTTTTTCTTATCAGCTGGGTGATCACTAAGGTATTCTGTGTGTGTTTGAAGGGAGGTGGCACTCCAGTTAATTTAAATCCTGTGAAGATGTAGTCGGGTTGTCAGGTTCCAAATTGACCAGGTTGTTGACACAAAGAGACTCATTGGGCTCCTTGGTAATGAAGCATTCTCCATCTGCGATTAGCTGTACCTTAGCTTTACATTGAGACTTAAGATGCCCTTTTTCTCCACATGTAAAACATCATACAGATGTCAAGTCAAATCCTTTCTTGGCAATTGCGGGCTTTCTTGTTTCAAAATTATTCGTACCAGACAGACCTGATAGATTAGTGATATCATTGTTAATTCTCTGAGAATTCTGCAGCATATAAACTACGCTGATGCCTTTTCTGATGATTTCATGAAGGCTATCTTCAGGGTCGCATCTAACCTCCAACCTATTCCTGATAGATGGAGGAAAACCTCAGCAGATATAAGAAAACAAATCATGTTGTGAATACTCTCTGGAGAGGCTGCTTAATTGAAACAATTGCTCAACTTGAGTAATGTAATTTCTTATATCATCACCAAATTTGAAGGACATGTTGCATAGTAACATTTTATATTGATGTTTAATGTGCGGCACTCAGTAATAATCCTCAAAGAACCCAATTAGCAGCTGATAGTCAGTTTTAATGCTATGATTGAGCA
>CABFPE010000832.1:165232-199820 GCA_900660155.1 Hofstenia miamia
CGAGCATCATATATTGGTTATACGCCAATCTGCTGAGATACAAGGGAAACTGTGAAACTGCTGACTCCTGTGAATTCTTATGTTGCTTCATTGTTACCTCGAACTGGAAGAACCACTTGTTGAATGATTGCGACAATGCATCAATTTGTCTGGTAAATTTGGGAAGAACGAAATGTTTGCTGTACAATCGCATTTGTCCATTGGACTTGAGAGGAAGAATAGAGTTCCAGTACCTTGTCTGATCTTTCATACCTGCTTTTCCCGGAAGTGGGCTGGTATCACTTACATGTTCCTTAAATGCGGGCACTACCACAGTGCTTACTAGATCAGGCAATGATTGCACATACCCAGTTTGAGGGGTGGCTCTGGTGGTTAGAGTAGATACTTGTGTGATAGCAGACTGTGCAAACATAGGTCGACTACTAGAAGAGTTGGTGCAACATGGAACAGAGTTAGGGATCTCCTGGGAACTTCTGAACAGAGGAGCAGTGGGAGGGGGGATGACTCACGCCCACTAACTGGACCACTTGACCAATGATCCTCTTGGCTAACTCATCCAAGGCTTCATTAAGTGCAACATGAGTGACATCCTCATCATTTCTCTGTGACGGCGCCTCCTCTTGGCGATGCGAATTCTTGACAGCACTCTTCAATTCATGAATTTGCAATTCTAGGGCAATGGTCGACTCCAGCATCTGCCATTCCATCCTCTGGTATGCCATGTGTTGTGTGTTGATTTTGGGCTGGGGAGACTCCACATGGCGTTCACTTTAACTCCTCAAGGCTACTTGTTGCAATAGAGCCTCCTTCAAATGATTGATTTCTGCAAGGTGCACATCAAACTGGGGAATTGACTGATCATTGACATAACTGTGAGGACAAAGGGGAATTGGAGGAGCATTCTGGGTGTTCAAAAAGCAGCACAAATTTCAATGATATGCTGGGCTCATTGCACTTGCATTACTGTAAGGGATGGTCATGGCATTCTGATCCATCCTTTGTGTGATTTGAGTGGGAGAAGTAGGTTGAGAAAAGTTAAGTAACAATCCAACAGTACAAGTGGTAACGTCCAGGTTACCAATGCTTGTACAGGAGACACTCTGAATTGGAGAAGTCCCAAAAGTAGGAGAGTGAGTAACAGTATGACTAGAATCCATTCTAACTTAAAGAGCAAAACAATAATTTCCAGAACTGACAGTGGGGAGCACTTCCACACACACAGAAGAAAAACGCAACTCAAAGAGGTAACAACAATTAACAGACTGAATTGGGGAAAAGAACACAGTGGTATTTGGTAATAAATCCAACACATCAAAGCACTAAGAAAGTAAAACAAAAAAAAGAAATTTAACATTTGACATCAGCCAAATAAGACGCACTAAGGGCTTTGTCGCCATCCTTCAAGGGTGAGGAAGTTAATGAATACATCAATAGGTGAACTTACTCTGGTCTTACAGTGATCAGGGGAAACAACTATCCCAGCTGATATGCACCAAAATGAAAACCAACTAACAACCAAACCATTGAAAGAGAACAACAAGATTAAATAGTTATCACATCAGTGTCCTGTCACAGTTGCCATGTAGAATCATGGGCTGGTAGGGTAACTTAACTAGAAACTTAATTGACTCTGCAGCATTTATAGTACAGCCACAATTCCAAGAAACAGAATAACATAGAACTTATAACTTATGGATGTAACATTGGTAATTCATCCAAGTATCAAAACTACTTTAGGTAAAATCCAAGATGACCAATTTGTATGGCTTCCAGCCAAAGCAAAGTATCCAGAAGTAAAGTGCTTAACCTATTGACTGGTGCTACCCTATTTGTCTCACTTTTTAATTTCTATCTCACATCAAAGAATACAGAATCTCATTTTCATTGTTATCTCTCAGCTCACTATTAAATAATCTGTAATTGCCAGATATTCGTGCTAGCCAACAGCATGGTATCATCATGGTGTTAGGTTGTATAAGTGCATGTACGTTTTGAATTATGAATGAAAGGTTTATTATTTCCCTATACATAACCATATACGTAACTTAATGGGCCCACAATTCAGACTGGATAATCAAAAGACCTCCAGAAGCAACTTGTTGCCCTGTGCTAGTGAAAGCACTCCTGAATTGTCACTGATCTTAAGCAATAGTTTTCATAAAGATAAAATGTAAATAAAAATTCAATGGTAAAGATGGCAGTTGAGAGTAGATAAAATCTTTTCAGTGTTCACTACAGTTCTCTCAGGTTTTATACAAAGGATTAGTTATTACCTGCCTTTGTTTACAAATTCAGTTGTCTACGTAGTTTAAACATGATCAATTCTCTTTTCCCTTGTAAATTCAATTTGAGCAACAATAATAAGCACCACCAAGGGGACATCAAAATAACAATAGCAACCTGAGATCAAAATAAATGCTGACATCATGGTGATGTAAAAATACAAAATAATTCATAAAGAATATAATCAATAAAGTCCCCAAGTGACTCTACACACCCCCCCTTGCTCAAATTAATTTTTGGATAACAGTTGAAGGGCGGGCCCAGACATGATATTTTGAGTGGCCATTATCATCTTCGTAGCTAATTCACCATCCCACATTTGGACTTCAGCATATTGTGGCTCTCGTGTAATCTGCATGAGTACTTCTCATTGGGTGACTACTTCATCTTTTAATCGCAGAAATTTAATCGTTGGCATCCTGTTACTGATGGGACAATTTCTTCTTAGATTATTTAACCGTCTCGTAAAAGTATTGTAAAATCGTTCATACAGTTGAAGACCCTTTAGGGCAATCATCAGCATCATCATCACGTCAGTATCAGATGTGTGTGCATCTTCTGCACTAATCTTGGTATCTGGATAGAAGTGTATAAACACCTGTCTCAAGGACCCCATTGTAGTTGCATGATTGATAAACAGTGAACAGTATTCCTGAACTTGACTGAGTGTCATCTGCTCAGGGTCAGAAACATTAGCTCTTATCATTGTGATGATCTCTATCCTTTTTGTGACATCATAATACCAAGTGATGGTTTCAACATTGTTAACCCACATCAAATCACCAGCTGCCTGGAAAAGAATCAGAACACAAGGCTGCAGTGTGGTGATTTTGTCATGTATTGCTTGCAGTTGCATATGTACTGGTAATCCATGCGTAAGAATGTCTGTTATGGTAAGCTTGCCATTGATAAAGACGCATTTGGGATTTCCTCCTATGATGAGTTTTTCCCTTACAACTTTATACTCACCTGTTCAGCTGGCTTTGAGAGCTTCCTGTTTGCTATTCATGAAGTTAACCTTGTTGGATAAGTGGACAGTGACCTTCTTTTTCAGTTTTCTTACTTTCCATTTAGGTTGAATCAAAGGTGTTTCAATAGTAGGTGGCGGGATGCACAAAAGATTTGAAGTCTTTATCTTCTCTTCCATATCACTAAAACTTGCAGGGGAGGCCAGGGTGGTGGTCCTGATCATTACTGGATAGTTGATTCGTGCATCTTTTATTGTGTCCCAAAATTTTCCTCAGAGTCCTCTCTGTCATTGATTGGAGATTCACAGCCAGGAAGTGGTGCATTCTACATCCAGAGCTACGTGTTGCCCTGGGGATTGCAGAATGACCAACTCCTCCTTGGTGAACATCTCTGTAAGGCACCATTTCATCAAGGAAAGAACATCTTTATCGCGACTATCATCCAAAACTCTCTGTTGTACAGTAAGCTCATTGAGAAACTCACTAGGGTTGTGCTTGACCATTAGTATATGTTTGTCCTCAGTTAAAGACCATTATGGCATTGGCTTGGAAGAGATAGCATTTCTGCCGAATTTCTCCAAATTCACTTTTTTGATTAAGTCACGGATGTGGGGTGACATTTGTACCGCTGATGATGCCAATAATTCCTCCTCCCGATAGAATTGTTCCAGCGTCCGCATCACCTGATCGAAAATGGTAATGGGAATAATCTTGCCCTCTTTGTTGACCTGCCTAGCTGACTCAATAAATTGGCCGTAACCACATTCTGGATATTTCATTTGCTGCAAGTGGAACCGAGCTTCAGTCTTACCATGGATGTCATGCTTGATGATCTGATCCAGGAATTTGTGCGTTGAGCCTGGCAATCTTTCTACGAAGCGTCTAGTGCTCAGGGGAGCATTATCTGAATGAAAGATCGCGAATTTAGTTTCAGCTGTTGTGCCCCACATATATTTTTTAACTGTGTCGGAAAAAATATTTATGTCTGACAGACAAATACCAAGTCGATTGCTGGTTAACATGATCGAAATCTTGCCTGTAATACTATTCACCCCCACCAGTCGGGCATAATATTTTTCGAATTTGTCCATGGGCCTTTTCATTTTGCTGGGAGAGGAGGGAGGACTGCATTTGTAAAGCAGCCAATTCTTTACTTTCCACGATAGTGGATAAACAGTTAGCTCATGGATGGTTGTCTTTGTGAGGGACGACCTCTTTTCATGTGACATAGGTATTTGCAATTGTGGATTTTTTGTTAGGTAAATTGCAAGAATCCAAATGGCTCCTCAGGCGTAAATATCCTGTAGATTTTTCTCAGCAAACAGACGTTCTTTGAAGTTCTTTTTGTCTTGCGTATTGTTAGAGACTTTAATATCTCTGAGGGTTCTTTCCACTGACAAGTGGTAATTTTGTGATGGACTCACTATATCAAGGCGGGGCCAATCGGACTCGGGGTTGAAGTCTGCTTTCAGATCAGACCATATGGTTTGAATCTCACGTAACATCTGTTCACTCTGCGCAAACACAAAGCTTACACGCATGTCAGTTACTGTTATTAGCGACGGAGTGTTGGGGTCCGTCACCTCTAAGGTTTGTGACTGAAGCATAACATCAATGATCAATTTCTGGTCGACAGCTAGACAGTGTGATGGTACCTGCTGACACAAAAGTAGATCTGTATATATGAGCCTGGTGATAGGGAGATGGCTCATTGAGTGTGATGATATAGGAAGATAGTCTTCTTTAGATAATATCAGAAAGTTTTCCATGCGAAAGTGTAAGTTCTTGATGGGCTCTGGTACTGTAGTCTCATGCTCACCTCTGACTATCATTATGAGGCATATGCCCTCGACTTTCGCTATGTGGTATGCTATCTCAATCTGCTCCATTATATCATCCATCTGTATCTCTGTTGTTCGTAGAAAATAGATAAATAAAAGATTCTGAAAATCAATATTGACGCACTCAAAGCTGTTGATTATTTTACCGCTATTTAAAAACTGGCACAAGTTATAAATATTAAAGTCATCATCAAAGAAAGTGTGAACAGTACTATGCCAGTACAGGCAACTCAGGCTTTCCATCATTTTGGAGTCGTAGGCGATGATGGTGTTAATTTTCAGGTGACGGGAAGCATCTATGACGAATGGAATGACATCTATAGAGCTTTCATTTTGTGGCTGTTGTATGTGCAACAAAGCTGATCTTTCATCTCATCAGAGATGTTGTCACGTATTATGGCTGTAGCTTTCCTTGTGCCAATGTAATATGGGTGAAGGGTCTCATCACCAACTCTGGAGATTTTTCTGAGATCTAACAGTAGAAGTTGCAGTGGAAGAGGTCGAGGGGGCTATCAAGTCACTCATTTGGGGGGTATTTACAATTTGCAAAGCACTAAAAGGTACTCTAGAATTATAAGTTTTTAATGTAGGTGTGGCCAGCTCCTCCTCGCACACGTGGGGAAACGTGTCTCTCCACGTAGGGGCGAGATGTGGAGGGCGTCATCATGGATGCTGTCTCCTCTCCGAGTCGTGGAGCTACATGTTGCCCACACGGAATCAGACTCTCCTCAGCACCATCATTGCGTCCTCTTTTCCTTGTGCGTGCCTCAGCAAGCAGAGATACGTGTCTCTCGCGCCTAGATGAGGCATCTCGGCTAGGTCTGCTACCTTCCATCCTCCTTCTCACTTGGTGGCGGGATGGTGGAGCTGGCAACTCTCGTTTTCGACTTGGGGTGTTCATTCCTAAATGGAGTTATAAGATTTAAATGCCAAATGCTGGGATCATAAGTGTGAGTAGTTCTCGCCCTTCTTTGGGGGAGCGTACATGTTTCTAAATTGTCAGAAGTAATATTATCATAAGTGTAGTCAGTGTCGGAAAATTCATCCTCTGAAAAACTAGTTAGATTATCGTATTTTTCATATACATTGACACCATTATCTACTAACTTAAATTCGTTGTTATCATCTATTATAACATGCTCTATATCTTTTATAGCTCGTTTGAGCCTTTGAAAATGTACCGTTTTACCATTGTTTAAAGTATAGGTGTTATGGTCAAGCACTTTTTCTATCATAAAAGGACCTTGCCAATCATTTGCAAGTTTATGTACTTGATTACTATCTGTTGTAATCCAAGGAAGATAGGCAAAAACTTGGTCGCCACGTTTATGCGGCTCACCATATATCTTCTTATTAAAGGTTTTCTTCTGCCTTATACTGGACTGATTTGTGTTATGACAGATTGTCAGGTGAATTTGTTGCATATCATGAATTAGTCTATTCACATAACTTTCCACGCTGTTTTCTGCGTACTTTGGGAACATCATTGCTAAGGACGTGGTAGCCTCATGACCGAACATGGCTTTGAAGGGGCTCATGCTGGTAGTTGTATGAACTGATGTGTTGTAAAAGTACTCAACGCATTCAATAATTCGCCTCCATTGCTTTCCTGCTGCCCATGATAAGGCTACCTGAATAAATTTTATAAGGGTTCGGTTTAATCACTCCACCAATCCGTTCACTTGGTGGTGATAGGCGGTGGTCAATTTGTGGACCACTTCTAGTTCCTTCATTAAAGCGCGCAAAAGATTACTTTCGAACTGAGGACCTCTATCAGAAACTAATTTTCACATTGGACCATACTTCAAGATCCATTCTTTAATTATCTTATCAGCAACCTTCTCTGCCATTGTGCTACTTAAAGGAATTATTCAGGCGAATTTGGTAAAATGGTAAACCATTACAAGTATATACTGGAAACCCTCATCATCCTTTGATAATTGTTCGAGGTCAATATGCACCAACTTGTTAGGGCTCTCTGCCAACTGTGATTCAAGTTAAGCTCTTTGTTGAGGAAAATGATTTATGTTGTTGAGTAAGCACCTTTTGCATTTGTCAATGACATCCGTAATGGTAGCTCTTATTCCAGTGGTGACGTATCGGGAGTTGAAGGTTTTCTCAGTTTGGAGGATGCCCAGGTGACCCCTTTCATGGACTCTACGTACTAGGTCCCTCTTAAAATACTCGGGAATAGCAAGTTGATTGTTGTGCTTGCTCTTAGTGTACAATAAACCATTATCATTTAGGTGCCAATTATAAAGGTTGAAATACTGATTTACTTCCAGAGATGTGGGGAAGTACGGATCCTTCATCCTTTTCATAATCTGGTCCAAAATCCAGTCATGATGTTGATAGCGAATTATTTCTTCCTCAGAAATCTCCTCTCTCACAAGTATGGCAAGGATGGGTTTTCCATTTCAATCAGCATTAATCTCAGGTATCAATTGATACTCAGTATGGGGGATAAAGGAGAAAGGAACCTTTTCCCCATTTGGTTTCTTGAGATCTCTCTCGTAACTTGGTAATGCAGTCCAATAGTCAGCATTCAGATGGAGCCTGCCGGGGTGGTGCCTGATTGTGAATGAAAAGTCATTTAAGTATTCTATCCAATGAGCGACTATGTTTGATTTGTCACCACTAAATTTTTTCAGCCAGGCAAGAGCGCTATTGTCTGTCCTCACAATGAACTTGCATCCTAGTATGAAATATTGAAATTTTTTCAGTGATTCAACTAAAGTAAGCATTTCGCACTTTGTTGCGCCATAATTTCTTTCCAAGGCCCTAAGTTTCCAACTAAAATACTAGACGGGACTCTCAACTCCATTGATGTCTTGGCTCAATATCCCACTTATAGCTACAGTACTTGCGTCAAAGTCAACTATAAAATCCTTTGTGTAATCAGGAGTATTCAATGATGGTATCTTTTTGAGCTCAGCCTTGATGCCTTCCAGAGCTTCTTGCTCCTGCCACGTCCACTTAAATTCCACAGATTTTTTCAATAGATTTGAGATAGTTTTTGTTTTCTTGGCTAGGTCCAGGAGAAACATTCCATAATAGTTAAGGAAGCCCATCAATCACTGTACATCTCAGCGGCTTTGTGGCATTTCAATCTTTTCCAAGAAGTCTTTAGCGTTATTCTTTATAGAGATCTTCCCTGGCTCAATGACTTGACCAAGAAAAATTACCTTCATCTTGGCTAATGAGCACTTTCAATCCTGCTCTCTGTAACAGATCTAATGTATGACCAAGCTTAGTTAGATGTTCCTCAAAAGTGTTGCTGGTGACCAAAATATCATTGATGTAAGCCGATATGCCTGGTTTGAGAAGGTTTGCATCATCTTTGAGCACCTTGGTTACATAGTGCTGAAAGGTAGCTGGCGCATTACATAGACCAAAGGCCATATACTTCCACTCATACAGACCATAAGGGGTAATGAAGGCTGTCTTAGGGATGTTGGAAGGGCGCATCAGTACCTGCCAGTAAGCTTTGCACAAATCGAGGCAGGAGAAGAATTTATATTTGCTGGCGTCATATAAGAGGTCTTTGATCCTCAGTAATGGATACGCATCCTTAATTGTTATGTCATTAAGCTTTCTGAAGTCAATGCACAGCCGATATTTCTCACCTTGTTGAATGAACACGGTAGGAGCAGCGTAGGGGCTATTGCTTCCCTGTATGATACCACTTTCAATTAAATTGCTGAGGATCTTTTCGTACTCTGGTTTTAAATTTTCAGGAACATGGCACACTGGTAGTCTGATTGGTCTATCGTTCTTCAATTCAATAGTGTGTTCCTCGCCTACTGCCTGGCCAACGCTAATTGTCCCGTAATTAAACACGTCGTGTTTACTATGAAGTAAAGAGAGTAACGATTTTCTTTCTCTCTGGTTAAGATGAGGATGGGAGTTGTTGGTAACTGCCGGTACCTTAATCGGACTTACTGGCTCTCCCAGATCATGAACTGCAGTGCATATTGGTAAGCATGTGACAGGGATGTTTTCAACTTTGACTGGCACTCCTACTAGCTGCAATTGAGAAACTCCAATCTTAACAGGAAAATTGGCTCTGTTTAAAACAGTAACATGCATTTTGCCATTTGTCACTTTACACAAGTCATGCGAAAAAGAAATTCTGTGCACATACTTGCCTCTCTGTCCTGAAATCATAACATCTCCATTAATGTCATCTTCAGAGGATATGGCAACTCCAATGCTTTGGTTCAATTGAAATGGGTTCTTTTAAATTAAAGATGACTTCTCTCTCAGGAATAGTAGCCAGTTGAGTAGCTCCCTGGTCTTTGATAGTGATTGTATTATTTTTAAAATCAATTACACATGAGTTTCTTTCCAGGAAATCATTTCCCAGGATGAGATCATACTGGAGGCGATGATTTGACGTGTCGATTACTAGAAGATCCACTTCAAATGGCTCAGCATGAATTTTTATTGAAGCGTCCTGTAACTTCCCTTTAAGAGAAAGAGGGTTTCCCGAAGCGTCAATGAGTTTTGCACTAGAGGGATCCAGAGAGTCTCGATTTAAACATAACTCCTGACAGCACTCATCACTGATTATAGAAGCCGCAGCTCCGGTATCCACAGTGGCATTAAAAATATTGCCATTCATCTCAACAGGTATCAAATTTTTCCTTATCAACTGAGTGATCACTAAGATATTTTGTGCACGTTTTAAGGGAGGCGGTGCTCCAATTAATTTAAATCCTGCGATGTAGTTGGGTTGTTGGGTCCCAAGTTGACAAGGTTGTCGACACACAGAGACTCATTTGGTTGCTCAATAATGAAGCCTTCTCCATCTGTGATGAGCTGTACCTTAGCCTTAAATTGAGACTTAAGATGTCCTCTTTCCCCATTGGACTCAAGAGGAAGAATAGAGTTCCAGTACCTTGGCTGATCTTTCATACCAGCTTTCCAGGAAGTGGGCTGGTGTCACTTACATGTTCCTTAAACACGGGCACTACCATGGTGCTTACTGGATCAGGCAATGATTGCATGTACCCGGTTTGAGGGGTAGCTCCAGTGGTCAAAGTAGATACTTGCATAATAGTGGACTGCGTGAACATAGGTCGACCACCAGAAGAACTAGTGCAACATGGAACAGAGTTAGGGATCTCAGAGGAGCCTCTGAACAGAGGAGCATTTGGAGAGGGATGGCTTGTGCCCACTAACTGGACCACTCTACCAATGATCCTTTTGGCTAACTCATCCAATGCTTCATTAAGTGCAGCATGAGTAACATACTCGTCATTTCTCTGCAATGGTGTCTCCTCTTGACAATGCGCATTGTTGACAGCATCTTCAATTCATGAATTTGCAATTCCAGGGCAAAGGTTGACTCCAGCATCTGCCATTCCATCCTCTGGTATGCCACGTGTTGTGTGTTGATTTTGGCCTGGAGAGACTCCATGTGGCGCTCACTTTCCATCCTCAAGGCTACTTGTTGTGATAGAGCCTCCTTCAACTGGTTGATTTCTGCGAGGTGCACATCAAACTGGGGCGTTGACTGATCATTAACACTGACATCACTGTGAGGACAAAAGGAAATTGGAGGAGCATTCTGGGTGTTCATAATGCGGTGTAAGTTTCAGTGATATTATGGGCTCATTGCACTTGCATCACTGTAAGGGATGGTCGCGGCATTCTGATCCATCCTTTGTGTGATCAGAGTGGGAGAAGTAGGTGGAGAAAAGTTAAGTAACGATCCAAAGGTACAAGGGGTAATGTCTGGGTTACCAATGCTTGCACAGGGGATGCTCTGAATTGGAGAAGTCCCAAAAGTAGGAGAGTAAGTAACAGCATGACTAGAATCCATTATGATTTAAAGAGCAAAACAATAATTTCCAGAACTGACAGTGGGGAGCACTTCCTCACACACAGAAGAAAAACGCAACTTAAAGAGGTGACAACAATTAACAGACTGAATTGGGGAAACAAACATGGCAGTATTTGGTAATAAATCCAATGCATGAAAGCACTAAGAAAGTAAAACAAAACAAGAAATTTAACAATTGACATCAGCCAAATAAGACAATGCACTAAGGGCTTCGTCGCCATCCTTCAAGGGTGAGGAAGTTACTTGATACATCAATAGGTAAACTTACTCTGAAGTTCCATAGCAATCAGGGGAAACAAATATCCTAGCTGATACGCACCAAAACAAAAACCAACTACCAACCAAACCATTGAAAGAAAACAACAAGATTAAATAGTTATCACATCAGCATCCTGTCACAGTCACCATGTAGAATCGTGGGCTGGCAGGGTAACTTAACTAGAAACTTATTTGACTCTGCAGAAGGGTTAAATAGCATTTACAGTACAGCCACAATTCTGAGAAACAGAATAACATAGAACCTATAACTTATAGATGTAACATTGGTAATTCATCCAAGTAACAAAACTACTTTAGGTAAGATCCAAGATGACCAATTCATATGGCTTCCAGCTGAAGCGGAGCATCATCCAGAAGTAAAGTGCTTAACCTATTGACTGGTGCTACCCTATTTGTCTCACTTTTTTAATTTCTAATCTCACTTCAACAAATACAGAATCTCATTTTCATTGTTATCTCTCATCTCACTATTAAATAATCTGTAATTGCCAGATATTGGTGCTAGCCAGCAGCATGGTATCATCACAGTGTTAGGTTGTATAAGTGCATGTACATGTTGAATTACAAATGAAAGGTTTATTATTTCCCTGTACATAACCATATATGTAACTTAATGGGTCCACAATTCGGACTGGATAATCAAAAGACCTCCAGAAGCAACTTGTTGCCCCGTGCTAGTGAAAGCACTCCCAAATTTTCGCCAATCTTAAGCAATAGTTTTCATAAAGATAAAATATAAATAAAAATACAATGGTAAAGACGGCAGTTGAGAGTAGATAAAATCTATTAAGTGATCACTACAGTTCTCTCAGGTTTTATACAAAAGTTTAGTTATTACCTGCCTTTGTTTACAAAATCAGATGTCTACATAGTTTAAACATGATCAATTTCTTTTCCCTCATAAATTCAATTTGAGCAATAATAAGCACCACTGAGGGGACATCAAATGAACAATAGCAACCTGAGATCAAAATAAATGCTGACGTCATGATGATGTAAAAATACAAAATAATTCCTAAAGAATAAAATCGAAAAAGTCCCTGAATGACTCTACATGCCCCCTTGATCAAATTAATTTTCAGATAACAGTTGAAGGGCGGGCCCAGACACAATATTTTGAGTGGCCATTATCATCTTTGTAGCTAATTCACCATCCCATGTTTGTACCTCAGTGTAAAGTGGCTCTCGTGTAATCTGCATGAGTACCTCTTGTTGGGTGACTACTTCATCTTTCAATTGCAGAAATTTAATTGTTGGCATCCAGTTACTGATGGGACAATTTCTTCTTAGATTATTTAACCGCCTTGTAAAAGTATCATAAAATCATTTGTACAGTCGAAGACCCTTTAGGGCGATCATCAGCATCATCATCGCGTCAGTGTCAGACGTGTGTGTGTCTTCTGCACTAATCTCAGTATCTGGATAGAAGTGTACAAATACCTGTCTCAAGGACCCCATCGTAGTTGCATGATCAATAAACAGCAAACAGTATTCCTGAACTTGACTGAGTGTCATCTGCTCTGGGTCAGACACATTAGCTCTTATCATCATGATGATCTCTATCCTTTTTGGGACATCGTAATACTGAGTGATGGTTTCGACATTGTTAACCCACATCAAATCACTGGCCACTTGGAAAAGAATCAGCACACGAGGCTGTAGTGTGGCAATTTTGTCATGTATCGCTTGCAGTTGCATATGTACTGGTAATCCATGTGTAAAAATGTCTATTATGGTGAGCTTGCCGTCGATGAAGACGCGTTCAGGATTTCCTCCCGTGATGAGTTTTTCCCTTACAACTTTATACTCACCTGTTCGGCTGGCTTTGAGTGCTTCCTGTTTGCTGTTCACAAAGTTAACTTTGTCGGATAAGTGGGCAGCGACCTTCTTTTTTGGTTTTCTTACTTTCCATTTAGGTTGAATCAAAGGTGTTTCAATAGTAGGTGGCGGGATGCACAAAAGATTTGAAGTCTTTATCTTCTTTTCCATCTCACTAAAGCTTGCAGGGGAGGCCAGGGTGGTGGTCCCCATCGTTACTGGATAATTGATGAGTGCATCTTTTATTGTGTCCCAAAATTTTCCTCAGAGTCCTCTCTGTCATGGGCATTTGATCTGTTGATTAGTGATTCATACGTGGGAAGTGGTGCATTCTACGTCCAGAGCTATGTGTCACCCCAGGGATTGCAGAATGACCAACTCCTCCTTGGTGAACATCTCCGTGAGGCACCATTTCATCAAAGAAAGGACATCTTTATCATGACTATAATCCAAAACTCTCTGCTGTACAGTAAGCTCATCAAGAAATTCACTAGGGTCATGCTTGACCATTAGTATACGTTTGTCTTCAGTTACAGACCATTGCAGCGTTGGCTTAGGAGAGATTGCACTTCCACTGAACTTCTCCAAATTCACTTTTTCAATTAAGTCACAGATGTGGGGTGACATTTGTACCACTGATGATGCCAGTAATTCCTCCTCCCTATAAAATTGTTCCAGTGTCCACATCACCTGATTGAAAATGGTAATGGGAATAATCTTGCCCTCTTTGTTTACGTGCCTAGCTGACTCAATAAAGTGGCCATAGCCACATTCTGGATACTTCATTTGCTGCAGGCGGAACAGAGCTTCAGTCTTACCATGGATGTTGTGCTTGATGATCTGATCCATGAATTTGTGTGTTGAGCCTTGCAATCTTTCTACAAAGCGTCTAGTACTCAGGGGAGCGTTATCTGAATGAAAAATCGCGAATTTAGTTTCGGCTGTTGCGCCCCACATATATTTTTTAACTGTGTCAGAAAAAATATTTATGTCTGACAGACAAATACCAAGTTGATTGCTGGTTAACATGATCTACATCTTGCCTGTAACACTACTCGCCCCCACCAGTCGGGCATAATATTTTTCAAATTTGTCCATGGGCCTTTTTCTTTTACCAGGAGAGGAGGGAGGACTGCATTTGTAAAGCAGCCAATTCTTTACTTTCCATGACAGCAGACAAACAGCTAGCTTGTGGATGGTTGTCTTTGTGAGGGAGGACATCTTTTTGTGTGACATAGGTATTTGCAATTGTGGTTCTTTTGTTAGGTAAATTGTGAGAATCCAGATGGCTCCTTGGGCGTAAATATCCAGTAGATTTTTCTCAGCAAAAAGACATTCTTTGAAGTTCTTTTTATCTTGTGTATTGTAGGAGACTTTGATGTCTCTGAGAGTCCTTTCCACTGACGAGTGGTAATTTTGTGATGGACTCACTATATCAAGGCGGGGCCAATCAGACTTGGGGTTGAAGTCTGCTTTCAGATCAGACCATATGGTTTGAATCTCACATAACATCTGTTCACTCTGCACAAACGTGAAGCTTACACGCATGTCAGTTACTGTTATTTACAAAGGAGTGTTGGGGTCTGTCACCTCTAAGGTTTGTGACTGAAGCATAACATCAATGATCAATTTCTGGTCGACAGCTAGACAGTGTGATGGTACCTGCTGACACAAAAGTAAATCCGTATAGATGAGCCTGGTGATAGGGAGATGGCTCATTGAGTGTGATGATGTAGGAAGATAGTCTTCTTTAGATAATATCAGAAAGTTTTCAATGGGAAAGTGTAAGTTTTCTATGGGCTCTGGTACTCTAGACTCATGCTCACCTCTGACTATCATTATGAGGCGTATTCCCTCAACTTTTGCTATGTGGTATGCTATCTTGATCTGTTCCATTATATCATCCATCTGTATCTCTGTTGTTCGTAGAAAATAGATAAATAAAAGTTTCTGAAAATCAATATTGATGCACTCAAAGCTGTGAATTATATTACCACTATTTAAAAACTGGCACAAGTTATAAATATTAAAGTCATCATCAAAGAAAGTGTGAACAGTACTATGCCAGTACAGGCAACTCAGGCTTTCCATCATTTTGGAGTCGTAGGCGATGATGGTGTTAATTTTCAGGTGACGGGAAGCATCTATGACGAATGGAATGACATCTATAGAGCTTTCATTTTGTGGCTGTTGTATGTGCAACAAAGCTGATCTTTCATCTCATCAGAGATGTTGTCACATATTATGGCTGTAGCTTTCCTTGTGCCAATGTAATATGGGTGAAGGGTCTCATCACCAACTCTGGAGATTTTTCTTCTTCTTTCTTCATTCTTCTGAGATCTAACAGTAGAAGTTGCAGTGGAAGAGGTCGAGGGGGCTATCAAGTCACTCATTTGGGGGGTATTTACAATTTGCAAAGCACTAAAAGGTACTCTAGAATTATAAGTTTTTAATGTAGGTGTGGCCAGTTCCTCTTGCGCATGTGGGGAAACGTGTCTCTCCACGTAGAGGCGAGATGTGGAGGGCGTCATCATGGATGCTGTCTCCTCTCTGAGTTGTGGAGCTATGTGTTGCCCACACGGAATCAGACTCTCCTCAGCACCATTGTGGCATCCTCTTTTCCTTGTGCGTGCCTCAGCAAGCAGAGATACGTGTCTCTTGCGCCTAGATGAGGCGTCTCAACTAGGTAGGCTACCTTCCATCCTCCTTCTCACTCAGTGGCAGGAGGGTGGAGCTGGCGACTCTCATTTTTGACTTGGGGTATTCATTCCTAAATGGTGTTATAGAATTTAAATGCCAAATGCTGGGATCATAAGCGTGAGTAGTTCTCGCCCTTCTTTGGGGGAGTGTACGTGTTTCTAAATTGTCAGAGGTAATATTATCATAAGTGTAATCAGTGTCGGAAAATTCATCCTCTGAAAAACTAGTTAAATTATCGTATTTTTCATATACATTGACACCATTATCTACTAACTTAAATTCGTTATTATTGTCTATTATGACATGCTCTATATCCTTTATAGCTCTTTTGAGCCTTTGAAAATGTACCGTTTTACCATTGTTTAAAGTATAGGTGTTATGGTCAAGCACTTTTTCTATTATAAAAGGACCTTGCCAATCATTTGCAAGTTTATGTACTTGATTGCTATCTGTTGTAATTCAAGGGAGATAGGCAAAGACTCTGTTGCCACGTTTATGTGGCTCACCATATATCTTCTTATTAAAGGTTTTCTTTTGCCTTATACTGGACTGATTCATGTTATGACAGATTGTCAGGTGAATTTGTTGCATAGCATAAATTAGTCTATTCACATAACTTTCCACTCTGTTTTCAGCATGCTTTGGGAACATCATTGCTAAGGACATGGTGGCCTCATGACTGAACATGGCTTTGAAGGGGCTCACGCTGGTGGTTGTATGAACTGATGTGTTGTAAAAGTACTTAACACATTCTATAATTCGCCTCCATTGCTTTCCTGCTGCCCATGATAAGGCTACCTGAATTAATTTTATAAGGGTTTGGTTTAATTGCTCCACCAAGCCGTTCACTTGGTGGTGATAGGCGGTGGTCAATTTGTGGACCACTTCTAGTTCCTTCATTAAAGCGCGCAAAAGATTACTTTCAAACTGAGGACCTCTATCAGAAACTAATTTTCACATTGGACCATACTTCAAGATCCATTCTTTAATTATCTTATCAGCAACCTTCTCTGCCATTGTGCTACTTAAAGGAATTATTCAGGCGAATTTGGTAAAATGGTAAACCATTACAAGTATATACTGGAAACCCTCATCATCCTTTGATAATTGTTCGAGGTCAATATGCACCAACTTGTTAGGGCTCTCTGCCAACTGTGATTCAAGTTAAGCTCTTTGTTGAGGAAAATGATTTATGTTGTTGAGTAAGCACCTTTTGCATTTGTCAATGACATCCGTAATGGTAGCTCTTATTCCAGTGGTGACATATCAGGAGTTGAAGGTTTTCTCAGTTTGGAGGATACCCAGGTGACCCTTTTCATGGACTCTGCGTACTAGGTCCCTCTTAAAATACTTGGGGATAGCAAGTTGATTGTTGTGCTTGCTCTTAGCGTACAATAAACCATTATCATTGGTGTGCCAATTATAATGGTTGAAATACTGATTTACTTCCAGAGATGTGGGGAAGTACGGATCCTTCATCCTTTTCATAATCTGGTCCAAAATCCAGTCGCAATGTTGATAGCGAATTATTTCTTCCTCTGAAATCTCCTCTCTCACAAGTATGGCCAGGATGGGTTTTCCATTTTGATCAGCATTAATCTCAGGTATCAATTGATACTCAGTATGGGGGATAAAGGAGAAAGGAACCTTTTCCCCATTTGGTTTCTTGAGATCTCTCTTATAACTTGGTAAAGCAGTCCAATAGTCAGCGTTCAGATGGAGCCTGCCTGGGTGGTGCCTGATTGTGAATGAAAAGTCATTTAAGTATTCTATCCAATGAGCAACTATGTTTGATTTGTCACCACTAAATTTTTTCAGCCAGGCAAGAGCGCTATTGTCTGTTCTCACAATGAACTTGCGTCCTAGTATGAAATAGCGAAATTTTTTCAGTGATTCAACTAAAGTGAGCATTTTGCACTTTGTTGCGCCATAGTTTCTTTCCAAGGCCCTAAGTTTTCAACTAAAATACTGAACGGGACTCTCGACTCCATTGATGTCTTGGCTCAATATCCCACTTATAGCTACAGTACTTGCGTCGCAGTCAACTATAAAATCCTTCGTGTAATCAGGAGTATTCAATGATGGTATCTTTTTGAGCTCAGCCTTGATGCCTTCCAGAGCTTCTTGCTCCTGCCACGTCCACTTAAATTCCACAGATTTTTTCAATAAATTCGAGATAGTTTTTGTTTTCTCCGCTAGGTCTGGAAGAAACATTCCATAATAGTTAAGGAAGCCCATCAATCACTGTACATCTCAGCGGCTTTGTGGCATTTCAATCTTTTCCAAGAAGTCTTTAGCGTTATTCTTTATAGAGATCTTCCCTGGCTCAACGACTTGACCAAGAAAAATTACCTTTGCCTGGGCTAACAAGCACTTATTTTCGTTGACTTTCAATCCTGCTCTCTGTAACAGATCTAATGTATGACCAAGCTTAGTTAGATGCTCCTCAAAAGTATTGCTGGCGACCAAAATATCATTGATGTAAGCCGATATGCCGGGTTCGAGAAGGTTAGCATCATCTTTGAGCACCTTGGTTACATAGTGCTGAAAGGTAGCTGGCGAGTTACATAGACCAAAGGCCATATACTTCCACTCATACAGACCATAAGGGGTAATGAAGGCTGTCTTAGGAATGTCAGAAGGGCGCATCAGTACCTGCCAGTACACTTTGCACAAATCGAGGCAGGAAAAGAATTTATATTTGCTAGCATCATATAAAAGGTCTTAGATCCTAGGTAATGGATACGCATCCTTAATTGTTATGTCATTAAGCTTTCTGAAATCAATGCACAGCCAATATTTCTCACCTTGTTGAATGAACATGGTAGGAGCAGCATAGGGGCTATTGCTTCCCTGTATGATACCACTTTCAATTAAATTGCTGAGGATCTTTTCGTACTCTGGTTTTAAATTTTCAGGAACTCAGCACACTGGTAGTCTGATGGGTCTATCGTTCTTCAATTCAATAGTGTGTTCTTCGCCCACTGCCTGGCCAATGCTTATTGTCCCATAATTAAACACATCGTGTTTACTATGAAGCAAAGAGACCAATGATTTTCTTTCTCTCTGGTTAAGATGAGGATGGGAGTTATCAGTAACTGTCGGTACCTTAATCAGACTTACTGACTCTCCCAGATCATGAACTGCAGTGCATATTGGTAGGCATGTGACGATGATGCTTTCAATTTTTACTGGCACTCTTACAAGCTTCAAATGAGAAACTCCAATCTTAACAGGAAAATTGGCTCTGTTTAAAACAGTAACATGCATTTTGCTGTTTGTCAATTTACACAAGTCATGCGAAAAAGAAATTCTGTGCACATACTTGCCTCTCTGTCCTGAAATCATAACATCTCCATTAATGTCATCTTCAGAGGATATGGCAACTCCAATGCTTTGGTTCAATTGAAATGGGTTCTTTTAAATTAAAGATCACTTCTCCCTCAGGAATAGTAGCAAGTTGAGTAGCTCCCTGGTCTTTGATATTGATTGTATTATTTTTAAAATCAATTACACATGAGTTCCTTTCCAGGAAATCATTTCCTAGTATGAGGTCGTACAGGCAATGATTTGAAGTGTCAATTACTAGAAGATCCACTTCAAATGGCTCAGTGTGAATTTTTATTGAAGTGTCCCATAACTTCCCTTTAAGAGAAAGAGGGTTTCCCAAAGCATCAATGAGTTTTGCACTAGATGGATCTAAAGAGTCTCAATTCAAACATAGCTCTTGACAGCACTCATCACTGATTATGGAAGCAGCAGCTCTGGTATCAATAGTGGTGTTAAGGATGTTGCCATTCATTTTGACTGGTATCAAATTTTTTCTTATCAGCTGGGTGATCACTAAGGTATTCTGTGTGTGTTTGAAGGGAGGTGGCACTCCAGTTAATTTAAATCTTGAGATGTAGTTGGGTTGTTGGGTTCCAAGTTGACAAGGTTGTCAACATTGTCAACACACAGAGACTCATTTGGCTCCTCAATAATGAAGCCTTCTCCATCTGTGATGAGCTGCACCTTAGCCTTCCACTGAGACTTAAGATGTCCTTTTTCCCCCCAAGTAAAACATTATACAGAGGATAAGTCAAATCTTTTCTTGGCAATTGCAGGCCTCCTTGTTTCAAAGTTCTTTGTACTGGACACACCTGACAGATTAGTGATATCATTGTTAATTCTCTGAGAATTCTGCAGCATATAAACTACACTGATGGCCTTTCTTATGATTTCATGGAGGCTATCTTCAGGGTCGCATCTAACTTCCAAGTGATTCCTGATTGATGGAGGAAAGCCTCAGCAGATATAAGAAAATAGATCATGTTGAGAATACTCTCTAGAGAGGCTACTTAATCAAAACAACCACTTGACCTGAGTTATATAGTTTTGAATGTTGTCACCAAATTTGAAAGACATGTTGCATAATAATGTCTTGTACTGATGCTTAATGTGTGGCGCCTGGTAATGATCTTCAAAGAACCTGATTAGTAGCTGATTGTCAGTTTTAATGTTATAATCAAGCATAATATATTGGTTATATGCCAATCTGCTGAGTTACAAGGGAAACTGGGAAACTGCTGACTCTTGTGAATTCTTATGTTGTTTCATTGTCAATTTGAACAGGAAGAACCATTCATTGAATGATTGCGACATGGCGTCAATTTGTCCCGTAAATTTGGGAAGAATGGAATGTTTGCTATACAATTGTATTTGTCCGTTGGACTCAAGAGGAAGAATAGAATTCCAGTACCTCAGCTGATCTTTCATACCAGCTTTCTCAGGAAGTGGGCTGGTATCACTTACATGTTCCTTAAATGCGGCCCTACCATGGCGCTTACTGGATCAGACAATGACTGCACATACCTGGTTTGAGGGGTGGCTCTGGTGGTTAAAGTAGATACTTGAGTAATAACAGACTGTGCAAACATAGGTTGACTACTAGAAGAACTGGTACAACACAGAACAGAGTTAGGGGTCTCCTGGGAGCCTCTGAACAGAGGAGCAGCTGGAGGGGGATGGCTTGAGCCCACTAACTGGACCACTTGACTGATGATCCTCTCGGCTAACTTGTCCAATGCTTCATTAAGTGCAGCATGGGTAACATACTCATAATTTCTCTGCGATGGTGCCTCCTCTTGGCGATGTGAGTTGTTGACGGCACTCTTCAATTCATGAATTTGCAATTCCAGGGCAATGGTTGACTCCAGCATCTTTCATTCCATCTGCTGGTAGGCCACATGCTGCATGTTGATTTCAGCCTGGAGAGACTCCACGTGGCATTCACTTTCCATCCTCAAGGCTACTTGTTGCGATAAAGCCTCCTTCAAATGATCGATTTCTGTGAGGTGAACATCAAGCTGGGGTGTTGACTGGTCATTTACACTGACATAACTACAAGGACGAAGGGGAATTGGAGGAGCATTCTGGGAGTTCAAAATGCGTCACACATTTTGTTGATATGATGGGCTCATTGCACTTGCATCACTGTAAGGGATGGTCGCGGCATTCTAATCTATCCTTTGTGTGATTGGAGTGGTACAAGGGGTAATGTCCAGGTTACCAACACTTGCACAGGGGACGCTCCTAATTGGAGAAGGCCCAAAAGTAGGAGAGTAAGTAACAGTACAACTAGAATCCATTATAACTTAAAGAGCAAAACAATAATTTCCAGAACTGACAGTGGGAAGCACTTCCACACACACAGAAACAAAACGCAACTTAAGGAGGTAACAATAACTAACAGACTGAATTGGGGAAAATGAACATGGTGGTATTTGGTAATAAATCCAATGTATCAAAGCACTAATAAAGTAAAACAAAACAAGAAATTTAACAATTGACATCAGCCAAATAAGATGCACTATGGGCTTCATCGCCATCCTTCAAGGGTGAGGAAGTTAAATAATACATTGATAGGTAAACTTACTCTGAAGTTTTCTAGCAATCAGGGGAAACAACTATCCCAGATGATACGCACCAAAACAAAAACCAACTAACAGCCAAACCATTGAAGCAAAACAACAAGATTAAAGTGTTATCACGTCGCCATGTAGAATCATGGGCTGGTAGGGTAACTCAACTAGAAACTAAATTGACTCTGCAGAAGGTTTAAATAGCGTTTACATTACAGCCATGATTCTGAGAAACAGAATAACATAGAACTTATAACTTATAGATGTAACATTGGTAATTCATCCAAGTAACAAAACTACTTTAGGTAAAATCCAAGATGACCAATTCATATGGCTTCCAGCTGAAGCAGAGCATCCAGTAGTAAAGTGCTTAACCTATTGACTGGTGCTACCTTATTTGTCTCACTTTTTTAATTTCTATCTCACATCAAAAAAATACAGAATCTCATTTTCATGGTTATCTCTCAGCTCACTATTAAATAATCTGTAATTGCCAGATATTCATGCTAGCCAACAGCATGGTATCATCACAGTTTTAGGTTGTATAAGTGCATGTACATGTTGAATTATGAACAAAAGGTTTATTATTTCCCTATACATAACCATATATGTAANACTATTAAATAATCTGTAATTGCCAGATATTCATGCTAGCCAACAGCATGGTATCATCACAGTGTTAGGTTGTATAAGTGCATGTACGTGTTGAATTACGAACGAAAGGTTTATTATTTCCCTATACATAACCATATACATAATTTAGTAGGTCCACAATTTGGGCTGGATAATCAACAGACCTCCAGAAGCAACTTGTCACCCCATGCTAGTGAAAGCACTCCCAAATTGTCACTGATCTTAAGCAGTAGTTTTCATAAAGATAAAATATAAATAAAAATACAATGGTAAAGACAGCAGTTGAGAGTCGATAAAATCTCTTAAGTGATCACTACAGTTCTCTCAGGTTTTATACAAAAGTTTAGTTATTACCTGCCTTTGTTTACAAAATCAGATGTCTACATAGTTTAAACATGATCAATTTCTTTTCCCTTGTTAATTCAATTTGAGCAATAATAAGCACCACTGAGGGGACATCAAATTAACAATAGCAACCTGAGATCGAAATAAATACTGACGTCATGGTGACGTAAAAATACAAAATAATTCATAAAGAATAAAATCGAAAAAGTCCCTGAGCAACTCTACAATAGGATCTTGGGACAAACTTATTTCAGAACCTTAAGCTAAGTATTTACAAAAATTGTAAAGGGTTACAAAGATTATATTTGGTAAACAGCTCAAAACTAAAGTTTTGCAAATGACTGTTTTTATATTTCAAAATAAAAAGGATGGGGAGATTCACTAAATTTTTCATTTTTTTGAAATTTCTCTGATTTTATCAATTTTTCATATATTTAAAAAAATTAAAATTTTCTTGGCTAGTCCCATTACCTATTTGCTATTGGTTTCATGTCATTATTGTTGTTTAAAATTTCATAATATATGTTCAAATAGTGTTGTTGTATCTAGTGCTGATGGCTGCTATGTTAAAATTTCTCTTTAGAATATAGTGATTAATTCTCAAATATTATTAAGTATATTATTTGTTCACAAATTGAATTTATTTTCTTCACAGGGATATAATTCCATAATTTTGTATTTTAAATTGATTGAAATATTTCTACATGGTTAATTTATTGAACAATTTTATTATCAAAATTACAGTTTGTAATACAAAGCTTACCTTAGTTTAAATGGAAAATGCAAATTCATTTATATCAGATTTAATGCTGGCTAAATTTTTTTTCAAAATCACAAATTTTTATTTGCCAGGATTTGCAAATCAGAAAAGGCTCTGCTCCACACATAGCAATTATGGTAACAACACCATTGGCTATATTGAGTTACAATGGGATGCAGGATTGTGAACTGTACAGTGTTAAATTACACCTGTACATAAAATTAGTTCCCCAATTATCATTGTGTGGCAAAAATAGATAAAACAGATGATGTAATTGTGTCAGCAACATTTCATGAATGTTTTGGCAAACAGGTGATTGCAAACATGTTGTATATTGTTATGCAGCTTTACCAGCATAGTGTTGAGCCAGCTTCATCTGGAATTCAATGTTTTTAGAGGAAATTCAATTTATGTTTCTAAACTCAGGACAGTAAATTCACAAACCCCTAGTCCTAAACTTTTCAATATGTAAAATAATATTTTAATACATATATGTATATATATACCCATATAACAATTTTGGTTGTTTTTACGTTGTTTATAGTTGTTTCATACTTTTGGTTGTTGCAGCAACCACTAACATCATAATAACAACTTTAGTAAAAAATAATCAGCAAGCAGATGCTTGCAAATTTATATCACATTGTTATTTTATTACTAGATTCTTTTATATAAAAAAGGATTTGCAAAACCTTTTTTGAAATTTTTAATTTGTGAAAAATTATAATATACGAGATAAGTGAATTTTCAAAATAATTTATTCATGAATATTTGGACACCTTGATATTGACTGTTAAATATCATAAGTTACAATTGAGCTGAGGAGATTTTTCACGACTTAAGAAATTTCTATTTCAAAATTGTGCTTAATTTTAGATTTCTAAATTTTTGTTAAATTTGGCCGATTTTTATGCTCATTGTTATCATTTATATACAAGACATTAATTGAAATCTCTAACAAATGTTTGTATTGAATATGCTTGACAGTATCTCAAAGATAGAGGTCTGCCCTTTGTTGGGTTTGTGTTTGTTTAAACAGCAATGTTTGAACTGCTTAGCAATATAAAATTTTATTTTGCATACAAAAGTAATGCTAAAACAAGCATGTGACAACATAAAACAACATTGTTATGACCTCAAAATATTGCTGTTTCATGCATAAAAAACAACCAAAAAGCAACCAAGTGTGACATTATTGAAGCAACGTTGTTTCGACCAATGAAATGGTACCATTTCGACATTAAAACAACGTTGTTTTTGATACATAAAACAACCACATAACAACCCAAAACAACGTTGTTTAGACCTTAAATTGTTATCTGGGTATATATATATATATATATATATATAGTTAATTAAAATGTTTAATGTTTGGATCTTCCTATGCCTATAGCAGTTTTATTAGAATTGTTAGAAACAGTATTTTCAGAGGACACACTTGAAATTAAGGCACTTAAAATTTTTTTTACAGCATGCTCTTTTTGCACAATTATCAGATAAAATAATGCTTTGTGGTGATTTGGCAGACATGCAAAAAACTGGGGCATTACCCTATTCATTGTGATTTATTGTGAAATACTTCATAATAATTTTAAAACATTTCTAGGAAGATCAAAGTGCTCCTGACAAGCAAACAGAGGATACATTGGGGTGCTTGGTATCAAAACATCAAGTGTCTTAAAACCAAATAGGTCTTGCTTTTTTATAGCATGGTACATTAAGAAACAAATAATGGGGTGCCCAATAATAATAGAAAAGCATTTCTGAACAAAGCAATTATATATTTCAAATGCAAATGAGATACTGCTTGTACTTCTAATAATACTATTAATGAAAACATCAATTATTTGCTTTACAATAATGAAAAGCAATGTAAAATATAATTTTAATAAGAAAAATTGCTGTTGTAATCCAATTAGGATTAAATTTAACAACAAATCAAGCTAAGCATAAATGTATTGAGTATCAAATATTCTTTAATATTAATATCATGGGTATTATCAGGAGTAAATATATCATTTCTGTATTTAAACATATACTAGGAAACTGTGAACAGCAGTAATGACATCAAACCAATAGCAAATGTTTAATAGGATTAGCCAAAGAAATCTGAATATTGTTAATTATGCAAAAAATTTATACCAGGAAACCTTTTATTCATGATTTTCATACCAAATATGAGTAATTAAAATTTTTTGTCAATCTCTCCCATTTGTCTAAAATGACTAAGTAAAATATCTAATCAACAAGATGGTTTAAATCTATATGAATTTTTCTTTGAATCCAGTTTCTAGTAATGAGTTGCAGGAATGAACACAATTGTGTTTCATTATATAAACATAGTTGCAAATAAAAAATGTTATTATATTTCATTGTGTATTAAGAGTCTAAATAATATTAATTTGATTTGATTTGAAACTTGAATCTGAAATTAGTAACTTAGGCTGAAATTAAAAATCAATGCTGTAGTGTTCAAAATGTATCTCTAGCAGTTTGAAAATTTATAAGTCACATAAATTAATGTGAGTTAATATATTTCTTTCTATGGAGGGTTCCAGTATATAGTAATGGATGAAGCTGTTTTATATGTGTCACATTTACCATGAAATGAAATTGAAGGACAACCACTCTGGAAGTGTTGGTCCTAATGCAATAATTTTGCAAATATTACATGAGTGAGCACTAACTTTGAATTTATTAGTCTCACAAAATTCTCTTGTGTGAATATGGAATATGATAGTAGATATATTCTGGGTATCATTTGCAGGAGTTTTCTCAGTTTAATATCAATGAATTCATAAATCCTTTGGAAATTCTTCTAGGAAAATGTATTTACTTCAACCATAGTGTCATTGATTGTCTAGCTCCAAATCCAGAAATTCCAAGAATTCAAATTTGAAAATATTTGTATGCTACCATTATTCTGTTTAATAAAAACAGAATAAAAAATGCATTTCTGAAGTTAAATTATGAAACAATATAAATATTTACAAAGATTTTTGCAAATTCTAATTGCATAATGGTTGATTAAGCATTTATTTGCTTTGCCTACAATTTTAGAAATCCCTAATCTGCCAAACAATTACTATTATCAAACAAGTTTTGAGTAATTGTTAAATACAGTAATAATATATGAAATGTAATTCAATTAGTATTTTATAATTATATATATACAGGATTTTACCTCAAGTTAAGTATTACGAAAATAATACAAGATGAATTTTATCGTATAATGTTCAACGCCATTTATAATAAATAAAATAAACATTGATATTTGGTCCAAGCTTAATAGAGGTGTTTCCACGTATTAAATTGAAATAAAAATATTAATGGATTCTTTTGAAAATGTAAGTTTTTTTAAATTAGTTTTTGCTTCCACAATGATTAAGTTATATTTTTGTGAATAATCAAAGTGCTAGTTATCGAAAATATTTTTGCCAAATGTAATATGTAAGTATATACATTTTTACAAACTTGAATTTTAACACTAATTTGGGCGTTATTTTACTTACTTGCAATGACGTCATACAATAGTAATCATCTCTAACCCCAATCTCACCCAAAACGTAAAATTTTTCAGAAAATTAATATGATGAAATGCAATGCAAAAAGTGTTGCATATACGGAGGATTTTGTTAAGAATCTCTGCATTTCATGTCTCACGGTACAGTACATATTCGATCCACAGTTTCTTTTTAAGCAATTACCGTAAACAAACTATGAGGAAATCCGAAACGAATGGATTCAATAAATTATTTTCATGTTCTAAATTTTATTTTAGTATTTTAGCTGTTTGTACTTTTTCGATAGTCTCAATATGACGGGCGTATCTTTTTTGTGAGATTTGTGATATAAATTTTTTTATGGTTTTCATAAGATAAAAACATTTTTTATAAGTTTAGGAAAAACAATTGGGCGTTATTGTACTTTAGGGGACCCAGTTTGAGTGACGTCATAAAATGGGTATTAAACTCTAACCTTAACCCTAACCCTACTCCCCAACCAATGCAATTATATTGCATTTCATCTTGCTGATTAATTTTTTGCAAAATTTTTAAGTTTTGGGGTAGGGATTGGGGTTAGGGTTAGTTTTATACCCATTTTATGACGTCACTCAAACTGGGTCCCCTAAAGTACAATAACGCCAACAATTGAACCGCCAACCCTCCCCTGATCAAAATTTTCTAGGATCTCGACTGACATACTTGAAACTAGTATAAATAGAAGGTTGACTGAATTATGAAAAAATTGGTTAGAATAAACTTATTTTGCTTGGTTTAACAAATAAAAAACCTTTACAATTTTCCTGAGTTGAATTGAGATGCACAGTTTGGACTCACAGGGTCCTTCCATACGTATGCTTAAACCAGGCCTTCCACTTGGTCACTTTTAGGTGACTAGTCGCTTTCTTTCTTGAAGGACTTAAATTGGTTTATTTGCGAATTTAAATCGAGCATTAATTAATGGGAAATGGCATCATAAATTTTGAAGGAACTATTTAGAAATGGAAACAACGCGCTCCCTGAACACCCACTTATCTCACAGAACCACTTGTATTTCTTTAAAACAGATGCTTTTTTCTATTTGAATGAAGTGGCTACACGTGTTTAAACTAATATTCTAAAGATTTTTAATTTGCCAGATTCAATTAGATGCGGTTTGTAGAACCCTGTATATAACGGAAGTTGAGTAAAAACTGCACGATATGTTTTAACTTCATATGCTGGATAGCATGGATTAATGTTAAAAAATACAATATTCTAGTGAAAAAAGTTTAGCATTCCTTGTGTTCAGAGAAACTATTTTGAAAGTCGACGAAATGTCAATGTTGTTCTGAGAAATATTCAGATAGTATTGAAAGAATTTTCAGCAGGTTATTTAAGATACTACAGTTTTGTTGTTTTTTCTTGTATAAGCAGTTTGTTTCCAATTTGCGCCTTCTAAATTCTTGTCAAAGGCTGACTTCGGAATTGTTATTCTATATTTTGTTACTATAGTTATCTATTTTATGGTCAAAATATTGAAATTTTGTTCCTTACCAACCTTTTGATAGCTAACAATATACCTGGATTAATATAGTCTACAAGAATATCTCTAGCAAGGTGTAAATTTTCAACTTGCATCTTCGCAATGAGACATTCAATTAGAACGGTTTCAGAAGTCAAGTCTTTCTTACTTCGAATTAGCAAGAGACTAACAAAAACTCTCATTGTTAAAGTTGAAAAAGTCAAATTATCTCATAGGAGCAAAATCTTGTGATCCAATAAAATCTACTTTAATCAGCAAATAAATTGTTCAGGCCATCATTTGTTTTAGCTAATAGATGCGCAGATGATAAGAATCGCATTTGTTCAGCAAAGTTTTATTTGTTTTCTTACCCCTCTAATTTGCATACCCTCGAGAAATATTCTCACTTCCAATCGACATGCAGTTTTATAATTGACTTTTCAATGCATTGATAATTTATATATTCTACGTAGAGTTTCAGTGAATATTGGCCTATCTGTAGGTATTGAGATTGTTATTGCTTTAGTTTCCTGCTATATAGAATCAATTATGTTTGCCATTTCCTTCGTGTTTTAACTTTCTTAAATCTTTTGTTATTAAATTGCGATTCTATTTTGTGTAGGTCTTCAACATATATGCAGTAAATCAAAAGAAAATTAAAGCTTTGAAAGCGTAAATTAATCCCTAAACTTAACAATAAAGTCAATGAAGAGTTTAAGTATTTTCCCTTTTTAGATTTTTTGAAATGTCTGATTATTTTCGCCATTTTTAATTGTGTGTATAAAATATTTCAAACTTAGTTAGAAATTTAGACAGCATGACAAATGCGGTGAATAAGTATTTTAAATTGGAATCTACCAAACGAAATTATAAATATATTGCATGCACTATACATCTAGAATTATTAATGTTATTTTTCCTTGTTGATTAAGTAATAGTTCCTTGTTAACAGCTTTAATAAAAAATTTTTCTCCAATTTTCTAATATTTTAATCTTAGTAATATCTTAAAATTTGCTTCGTTGATTTCATGATGTAAATATATTTCAAAATTTAAATTCCTCTTAGGTACTCCTTTATCCTTGTTCCCCGATGTCTCTTAGTTTCCTCGATGAATGATTTATTGCAAACATCACATTCATACGTTGCAGAAAAAACTGATTTCTTAGGGATAAGATTTTTGTTGCATATGATCTTAATATTTGGACAATGTCAGTTAATTTTAATGTTGAGTTCAATATTTTTATTCTTTCTTTGAAAATTTTAACCTGTTTGCATAAATACGGAAGTTTTAATTATACTGCACAAATGTTCGCGTCATTGTCTGTTGCATGAAGTTGTTCATTAATGTTTCATAATGATCATTAAAATTGTGTATTGTAACATAGAAAATATAGTTTATTAATGTTTTCACATTCTATTGTTAATTGATATTCTGGTAGAATGTTATTTAAGTAATTCAAGAAAATGGTTGCTTTGATAAAAATTGCGAATATGTCATCAACATGATAGCATTGAGAAGATAGTTGATGCATTTGAAAAATCATTTTCTATAATATCCATTGTAATTGTTGAAATTATTGATTGGTCCCATGATAAAGAACACTATTAAATAGAGAAGAGATGTTAATGCAACACATACCTAACAAATTTAATAGCGTTTTATGATCAATTGGTTTTGTTTTCTCAAATGAAATATTTGTAAATAATAACTTACTAGAATACGTTTAGCAGTATTAGTTTCATATATTTCTTGTTAAAAAGTCGTTGGTGTCGCGTAGATAAATTATCTAACCATTTAGTTAACGTTGTGCTTTGAAGTTGATTATAGAATTGTCCCTATAGATGGATCTTTAGGATGTTTATGCAATTTTGGAAGAGCATATAATCTGGATGGTTAAGAACCTGTACTTCTAAATGTTTCGCAAACTTCTTGAGAAAGATCTCCATTTTCATCATTTTTGAAGTTTTTTGTAAAATATTTCTTTGATTATTTTGATGGTAAGGTTAGTTGATGTCTCCTTCTAAACTTTCAAGAATTGCTAATAATTTCTTCCATTTTTGATACTTCGTTTGATTTATGCATAACTATAATTCCATTTCCTTTGTCAAATTTGGAGATATGGATAGAATGGTCATTTTAATTAACTAGTTAAGATTTTTACTTTTCTATTAAGTTTGGGTTGCTTAATTCAAAATGTTGCGAATTTCTAATTTCAAATTTTCGTTCTTGAAGAATGAGGTTATTGTAGAATCACAAGAGGTGATTCTAGCGAACACAAAGAATGGAATACAGTTCAAACTTCTTCCATTTTACAATTGCCTCATTCCTTTTATACAATGCTATTGATGATATTTACAAATATGACAACAACCAGTCACAATCATGAAAAGCGCGAGATCTGGCCAATAAATAATAACTACCAGCCGATGCTACATTATAGAAAATAATTTTTTAAACCAAATTTGACTTGGGCTTTATTAAACGTATGTGACCAACTCATGTTCATGCCAAATGTTAATGTTCTTTTAAAGAGATTACTTACAGTATTTTTATTTTGAATTCTTCTTCATTTTCTGTTGTTAACTTCTAACGCNATACATCTGTGATGTTCGGAATCATGTTCACACACCAAAAGAAACAACTCAACCGTAATGTTAAGAATAACAGCAGCCCTGAATCACGTCAGTGTTACTATGTAGGGTTTTTCTTTTTAGACCAAACTACAGGGGAAGAGGTAACACCCTCGTAGCATCAAAACGTTTACCACGTAAAGAAACCGCGGCAGCAGTTCTGGATCACGTCAGGGTCACCGTGTAGAATCACAGGAGGTGATTCTAGCGAACACAAAGAATGGAATACAGTTCAAACTTCTTCCATTTTACAATTGCCTCATTCCTTTTATACAATGCTATTGATGATATTTACAAATATGACAACAACCAGTCACAATCAAGAAAAGCGCGAGATCTGGCCAATAAATAATAACAACTACCAGCCGATGCTACATTATAGAAAATAATTTTTTAAACCAAATTTGACTTGGGCTTTATTAAACGTATGTGACCAACTCATGTTCATGCCAAATGTTAATGTTCTTTTAAAGAGATTACTTACAGTATTTTTATTTTGAATTCTTCTTCATTTTCTGTTGTTAACTTCTAACGCAGTTCAAAATTTAGACTGATTTTCGATTGATAAGCAACATCGCCTAATTGATCCAGATCAATATCATTACAATTTAAAATAGTTTTTGCCAAACAGATCTGCATAAATATGTATTACTTTAAGTGAGCACTACAGTATTTGCCAAAAAAACACATTTTTCATTTGCACAAAACCTGCACACCTTATTTACCGAAGTCATCCTGAAAAATGACCAATTTGATTATCTGTTCAATGTATATAGTCTTTTTCATAATGATACATGTTGGATATTTATTTGCACAATTGGGATGTTTTTGTGCTCTATTGGGATATTTTTTGGCAAATACTATAGTTCTTTTACAATGATAGTTTAGTAAAATGCACTTTGTTATTGGCAATCGTTTAATTGACATTAAAATGTTACGCAAAATCTTGAGAATCATATTCTCTCTATCTTAGCGAACATGTAGCAAAACTAGCTTTTTATTTACATGTATGAAACGAATAATTTAGTTAACATAATTTGAAATTTGCTACTATACACCTGTGGCCAAACAACCTATTGTAATTACTAAAAAATCAAGTTCGCCAGCATGGTTAGCAATGTTTTTCATCAAATTCGCGTTGAATTTTATGAAAAGTTTGGAAAAAAGTATTTTTGGCATTAGTACTTTCCTCGAAAAAGTAGCAAAACTAGTGTTGTTTGCATATAAGAAGCAAAAATGGAAAAGTTATGTAAATAACTTTATCATAATTCTCTGTTTGCTAATATGCGTTTGCAGCAAAAAAATGAGTTACGTCTAAATATAGTTTTATCGGACCAGGCAGTGCCAAACCACAAAAAAGTAATCCAATCATTGCTGCATTGCATAAAATCTAAGTAGTTGTTCATTTTTTTTAACTAAATACAACAATTTTCTTCCTTAAAGTGAACAATGTTTAAAACACTTTTTGCCAACCCTGCTCGAACTGCATACAAATGCTTACGTTGGAGTTAATTTAACTCAAGATTTTTCGAAGAGTATTTGTTCCGTTTAATTGAATGTGTAATATAACTTGTTTAGAAAGCTGATCGATCTGATGCTTCCATTACCATAAACGAAGTAAAGTTTAACGATGTCATTGAGTTTGGAGTATTCATTAAAGCTCATTCAAAACACAAAATCGATTGCTGCGATCCTTGCGACCTAGACGCAAAAATTATAAAATTAGACAGCAATAGTAAACTCTATTTTATATTATTGAAATAATTTTATTTTAGAAAGTCCATTTCGTGTTTTACAGTCGGAGAAATGTAGTAGACAAATGTCGAAAACTGCCCCAAATAGTCCTGTTCGATGCAGATCACCTGAAGGACATTCCGATTCTATTCTAAAGCTTTTTGGTAATAAAATGGAAGCATTTCTTAAATTAGAACTTTTCAAACGAGAGTTGGATTTCAAGGTAGTTATAATGTATTTTGAAATTATTTAGGCCTTGAACCCATTTTTCACTTTTAAATTTTGTTTCTAACTTTCACAAGAGGTTTAATGCAAATATTGTACTGCAGTTTTGCGTTTTCTGTTTTGTAAATAGAGATTCGTTTCAATCAATTTGGCGTATTGTTGCCAATAAATGCATGCTAACGTTTAATCCTACTACTTCTTTTACTGTACAACTAGTTTTATTAAATACATTTTATTACATATTCTTGAATGTCATATTATTAAATTGTATTGTGTTTGACTTACCGCAATTGTGCATTTAGCATTTCAAGGTATGTGATGTTTTCATTTCGTTAAGTCAATTTAAATTATAAAATATTTTATTTAAGTACAATTTCAATTTTTAAATTGTGTAACTCAAAATGAATGTATGTAGTATTTTAAATTAAATTTTCGTGATCAATAATTTTGCACTTTGCATTGGAGAACTTAATATGCCCTACTACGACTTTCTTGTTCTATTAGATGCTAAGTCATATTTCACATACGAAGCGGTGAGAATTGTATCTGGTTTAAGTGCTATATGTTTTAGGCCGAATTGAAAGCCTGTCAAATGGACGCCTTGAAACGAGAAGAAGAGTCTCAATCTATAAAAAACGATTTTCTATCCGCTATGGAAGGTGATCTCCAGTGTATTATATGTTCAGAATTATTTATTAACGTATGTATATTATTCTTTTTGTATTTATAATAATGGTTAATTTCAATTTCTGTTTGAATAGGATTTGTTTAATAATGTGGAAATTTTAATTTCCACTTAATTTAATAAAGATTTTCGGCTAAGAGAAGTTATTGAACCAAATAATTTTGTCAGGTTGCACTTCAGAACATTGTCAGAATATTACCCCGATTTCAACGGCAATTACTTTCTCAGCCCTTTTGGGATATAACTACTCTCTTAAAATTCGTTAATGTAATGAATATGTTTATAAATTAATTGCATTTCTGAAGACAATTTCCTTAAAACTGCAATTCGCCAAATATTTGAGGAAATTGAACCGCCTCCCCAACCTCTCGTTACGAAGTGGTCAAGTTGAATGTAAGCTATTCTATTATGCGTAAAGTTTATCAACGTTTTACGATGATTATAGCAAAAAACAACTAAATGTATACCGACTTGTAAATGTTTAATTTTGAATAATATCAAGGCGATACTAAGGAAGGCCATGACATGAGCACTTCACAAAATATTTACGAGGGCCTAAAGTTCTTTTGTTAGTAATTAAGTAATGTGCCTCAAATAAAAGTCTGAATGTCTTATTTTGTTTAATCCAAAGCGTACGTTTTGGTATATATCTTATTGGTGCAAATTAATTGCCTAAATTCCACTTTAATGCGTCATATTTGTTTACTTTGCAGCTTATTCACATTGTTGCGGGTGCGGATAATCACTCAATTACGTGTTGCTTATTCTATCATGCCAAAAACGTGCTCTGTTGGCTACTGCAATACAGGATATACAACAGAAAGACGTACTAATAGTAGAGGTGAAAAAATTCCAATTTATAGCTTTCCTAAGGCTAAGGATATTTGTCAAGAATGGCTTAAACGACTACCCAATGTTATTAAGTAC
>CABFPE010000832.1:206188-222786 GCA_900660155.1 Hofstenia miamia
TCATTCTCAGTTTATATTAGCTGTTCAAATTGTAAAAAAGCAATTGGCAAATACGTCCTTTTCCTTATCTGCTACAAAAGAAGCTCGTTTTTCTGCTTTCTATAACCAAGCATTTATTGGGCCATGCCCTCATTCCACATACTCTTTGCAAGATATGCTGTCATCAAACAGAAAAGTTTGGAATTCTTTAGGTAGTTAGTTTATGCTTTAAATTGCGCAGGCTAGGCTTGCCAAGCAATGCTTTCAGAATGCTAAATGAGGGTATGTTAGCATGTCTATTTGTGCACTATTTATGTGTGCATCTGCAAGCGCTTTGTTCTTTGAAGTACTTTATCAAATTGGATATTTATCAAATTTGGAATATTCCATTTCGTGTAGTTTAAGGTCACCTCAGACTTACTATTTAATAGATGTTTAAAACGCCGGTTTTTCACAAGATACATTCAATTTAAGTGATTGGCATCAAATTAATTTCATGTTCGCGAAGGGATCGTTCTATGCAATGAGTAATAAGTGTTGGGAAATGATTATTTGCGTCGTTAATGGATGTAATTTTCGAGTAATGTCTGTGGATGATCGATGTGAAGACACATTTGCAGCTGTGCAGCTAGAATTTACCTGAGCATGAATTTCTATTCAAATGTCATGCATGTTCATGTATGTTTAATATTTAATCATACTTAACAAAGTTCAGCTTTCATACTGTTTAACCCTATATTGCTTATTGTATATTTAAAGAAACAAAGCATTTTTAGCTCAATTGCACTACGTTAGTTTAAATGAGTTATAAGATTTCACATTTATATTTGACATCTCTGATATATATATATATATATATATATGTGTGTGTGTGTAAGCTTTTATTTTATGGAAAAAATAGTTTTTGCATATATAAATACCATATTTGTAGCTTTTCAACCATTTTGTCACCTAAAATACGTAAAAAAATATTTTTTTCTTTAAAGCAACATTATGCATTTGCGAAAATATTCTAGTTAGCTAAGTACCTATATACAGTTTATATGAATACTTCTTCCTCCATATTTTTTGTTTGTTTTCAGTTCAATATTAATGCCAAGAAATTTTAATGGTGGGAGAAAGAAGCCACATACTTTGACTGCACAAAGATTAGATGCATGTCCTATTGATACCTAAACCAAATTGCCTTGGAGACATCTGGAAGCATTGTCTAACTTACTACATTTCCTCATAGGCAATTAGCATACTTTGACAACTTGTCCACTAGTGTTGAAATTGTTAAACAGTATTTGCAAACTGGGTTCCAAATTTCAAAATGTCGACTGATGCAGTCATGAAGATTGAAGCGAGAGGGGAATTATGGACATCTGAGTATGATTGTGTTGAGTTACGTGCAGTAAAGTAAATTGATGATTGAGGAGTGACATTGCTTTCAATGATTGAAAGTGTGATTCCAATTTTTGATGTTGCATACTTGACTGTAAGGAGAAAAAATTAAAGGGGGGGGCAGCAGCATCATTTTCAAATAGTTCAGTTTGTCGAGATAAGTATCACCACTGCCCTACTATTATGCGTGATGGAAACATCCAGCATATCATCAAATTTCCAGAGTATTTTGTGAAAAAAATTTCAATTGAACTTATACTTATACATACAAGGTGTCCAGGATTTTATGGCAAAAACAAAACACCTATAATTTTTAAAAAATCGTTTTATGTGAACCTTTTCAAGTTCATCCTACTTCTTGAATGAGGAGGGGGTTATTTTTTATTTCATCATTTACGACTGATTATGAACAATATTTTTTTATTTAAAAAGAACCACATATGTACTCCCGTATAAACTGACAGTAATATCAAATATTTGCATTCCAATCTTAATATCCAATCAATTTCATGATCATGCATGTTGACTGATTACGTAACTCCTCGCCTCAAAGCAAGGCGAAAATTCTCATCAACAATATTCCAGCAAGATAGAGCGAGGTCACATAATGCGCATCAAACTTTCCTGCATCTAAACTCTAAGTTTTCTGGACGAGTAATTTCACGAGGAGGGGAATTTGTTTGGCAAGCGTGTTCACCAGTCGAATTTGCTTTCCAGGGTTACCTCAAGGGAAGAATGCACGGTCGAAACGTTGATTACATGCATGATCTCAAAGATACTATCACGACTACTGTGAGAGAAACCCCACAAGACTTCTATAGGTCGGCTGCTGAATTAATCATCAGAAGATGGTACTTGTGTCTTGACGAGGACGGTGATGTTTTTGCCACATATATTTCTTGATCATTGTATTCGTATCCATTCCCTTAAATTTGAATTACTCATGATAGATTTTTTTCAGTCAAAGATTTGTCGCTTTTGCTTCATTTGTATTCGATGTGTAAAAATGGTTTTTTAAATAAAAAATATTGTTCATAATCACCCGTAACCACAAAACTGAAATGAAAAAAGTAAATCCCCCTCATTCAACAAGTAGGAGGAATTTGAAAATGTTCATATAAATGATTTTTTAGAAATTACAGGGGTTTTGTTTTTGCCATAGAATCCTGGGCACCCTGTATAAAAAAGTGAAATTTCCTTAAAATTGGTTTTACGGTAATATATTTAATATACCATGCAATAGAGGGTTACAAGAAAACAAATTCAATTTTGAGATATATATTGAACAAATTCAGGATCCTAGAACAAGCACAAAGCCCATATAATTCAGCCGAATTATTGCTATGTCTCTCGGGTACATATATAATTTTTTATAATACATACATGTATATTTCACAGGAAAAGAACACGCACAATCTAAACTTCAATTTTTACCTGAGATCAAATATTTCTTGATTCATTCATTATATAAAAAACGGTGAGATGTTTGTTCGTCGATCATTCAGATAGAAAAATTAATTTAACTTTAAGAAATTACTGTGATATGGGCTGCTTTAAATGAGACTTCTTATTAACCAAGTCAACATAAATCTTTACTTTGGAGAAAATTTCAAACAGTCTCGATGACTGCAAAATTTTGGAATAAACAAATAAGAAGGCAAATTCTCAGAATGCTGCTCTAATAAATCGTTTGATGATAGTGTCTGTTCAAGTGCTTTCAAAAAGCACTCCATAAGATCTAATTCAAAAATCGAACTGATATTTGTAAATAATTCAATTAAATGCTAGGTCAAAAAAAGGCAGCAAAATTCGTTGGGAACTGTTTTAGATCATGATTTATACTAGACTTACAGTAAAGTAACAGCCAGCCATACCCTATATAGGCAACTTTATCAGGAACTAAGGCATTCCCTTCGTTATATCAATGTCAGGAAACATTACTTCGAATGATAGATGTATTCGTGCTTTAATCAAGAGCCATAAAACTTCAGGTCTTGTAATGCAATCGGATTAATCCCGATAATTTAGTATTGACAGTGACAACTCCAATAAAGAGGGCCGTTTTAAGCTTACTGACGGGAAGTAGGTTCTCTGTTGGCTGTTATTTACCAATGTTGGACAAGTTGCCTTTGCTGATTATTAAATCACAGCAGACGCAGCTTGAAAAATATTAGTATTAGCCAAAATAATCAAAATGCTCCTTTATGCATTTTTCAATTGGTGTGAGTCCACAAAGCGCATCCGCGCTTCAGTAATATGGTTTTTCTGCGACAAAATCTCTACAGCATTTTGTTGAGATAATATCCATAGTACAAAATGGGGGAATTTGGAAGGGTTTTCCCACAGTTTCTGATATTAGCAACCACTATAAAAAGATGCAAACCTATAAAACATAGAACTAAAGTACGCATAATTTTAAACGAATTATAAATTTATACAATTGTTGAATATCTGGTACTGAACTACCGATTAATAACCAAGTATTAATGTAGTTGAAGTTTCTGGCTTTAAGAAACAGCCAATAAAAAAATTACAATTTAGCATGTAGATTAATTAATGTGAGAGTTTTCAATTCCCTACAATAATAAACACAAATGTAAGTAAATACATTTTCAATCTGTTCAATGGCCCGGATGAATTCTGAAACATTTAAATACGGTCAATGCCTACGCCTTTGAGTAGGTGCAATATTACTTTATTAACCTTTCAAATTACAAAATTTAGAATATAAATATTTGATGCATTTTGTAGAACTTTGCAGCGAATTTTATAATACTTACATTTTTAATTGTTATTCTTAAGTATGATTAAACAGGACATTGGTAGCAATTTATATTGCATTGATCTAACGTATACGACCACTGTAAGCACAATATGATGCACTTTTGCCATTTGTGTTTATAAACAACATTTTTGAACTTTCATACGTTACCTTATTACTACAATGGCTACAATAGATCGTAATGACTCGCAATGCAAAAATAATACAGAGTAATAAATGGAAACGGGGAAATGACTGCCCTAGTTATGAGGAATTTCCGAATTACTCAAAGTTTTACTTCTAAAAGATGAATTTAAATATCACTCCACAAATTTTTTAAAGTGCTTCAAAAATTTATATGCAACTTGGATTTTTTGATACTACAGATGATGAATCTACATGAATTTATATGAAATAGTTATAAACTGTTTTTGTCAAGAATTTGTTTTATTCAACTACGAAGTTTTTGAAATATATTTTTAGGAAATATGTCAAAAGAGGAGGCAATGCGGCATTATGTTGAAGAATTGAAGTGTTTACTGGAGGTTATTCCTCAAACAGAGGACGTGTGTAAATTCCGTAACAGCTTCCCCTCATCATCAAGAGTCTCTTCAACAAGCAGCAGTCTTGAGTTGTTTGAAGAAATCGAGAAACCGGTAATTTTACGAAATTTGAGGGACTGCAGATATTTATCCAAACTACAATATTTTAAATTGGCATAATTCGTCCGGATGTAAATTGCATTTCATTTCGTACAACTTCAAAATGACATTTTTCTTTAATTTACTTTAACATTGATATAACATGTACAGTACCACTTTAAGTTTTGTTGTTCAAATTGTAAACCCAATTCGACAAGTGACCCGCCAACTTATAACATGATGAAATGAAAATTCCGTTAGAAGTTAGTCATTGCTGAAATAAGCCTAAAAGTATTGTGTAAGTTTTGACTAGAAGAAATACTCCCATGTGTTTGATAGCTGTGGCTTCAATATTCAGTGTGTACAGCTTGAGGCATCTTCGATTCCCATATAGAACCGGACGATGAGGTAGTAAATAAAAAGTTCGAGTCTCATTGATATCGCTAAAATGTGTAGATTAATCAGAGCACTTCTATAATCTTGTTTTCGAATTATCCATTTCATACATTTCTTTTGAAAACGCTTGAGTTTGAGAAGCTCACTACCATAACTTTACTTATCCACATAACAATCCTGATTATGGAGATATCTTTACAATGTGAACTCAATTCTTCAAGAAGTAAAATGAGGTAAGTAAATCAAATTTAGAATAGTTGTCACTTAATATCGTTTCAATATGAAGAGACCAACTCTTTTTGACGCTAATGCCAAGATCTTAACGGAATTATATGCATTTTAGTCAAATTTTTCCAAACATAAAGGAATATTACTTTTTCCAAACATAACTGTTAAACTTTCTTGAGTTGAATTTCATATGATTTTGGTTGCTATATATAATGAGATTGTCTATTTCTTTATTTAGTAACTCAAAGGAGCTACTTGTATCTTGATACAATCGGCATACATGTAGCATATACTGTATTAAGAAAAAAATCTGGAGTCATTTATAAAGATCAAAATTAAAATCCGCCACAGGCAGTAGCCTTGTTGTACTCCACTGGTTACAGTTTGCGGCTAGTGAGATATCGTGCAAGAAGCTTCAGAAAGTTTGCACCCATGCCAATAAGCTGTAATTTATTTATTAGAAATTCACGTGGCATTGAGTCTAAAGCTTTGCTAAAATTCAAGGATAGATTTGTTAGGCCCAGTGTTGGAACCGTGCCTTGATTTTTCGACACGAGCATGGCACGAAAGTACGTAGTGGGGCACGATTATGACGCTGCACGAAATTTCAAAGAATTCAAGCACGAGTCCGGCACGGCACGAAAATCTATATTTTTTTCAATGAATGAAGAAGGCATTTTAGATTAAATTCTATGAGTGAAATGTTCTTGGCCACAGATATATTCAATATTTTAACCCTAATGTGCCTGGGTACTCAAAAAGCACTTAAAATTTCTTGTTTTTCAATATATACTATTGATTTGGGGTGCAATTACTGTTCTCGAACATGTATGTTCATAGCATTGTATTTTGGGAAATTTCTGGGTTTGTAACTTTAAAGTCACAACTGGTTGCTGCATGTTCGCCTACACTCAAGCCAGGCATTCACCACTGTTGCATCAGCAAAATGAAAAAATATCTTCAAATAATAACGCTTGTTGCATTGCAAACGGCTCCTATTTAGTTTGAATTTCTTCATATTGATGCATTTTCCTATTGAATCTTCTTATTGGGGTTATTGGGGAACTTTTAACGAAGATGGACGGGTTGGTTATCCATCCATTTTACAGTTGTTATTTGATGTGTGTTATCCGCGAGAGTAGTATATTTTTCATCTATGCTACCGCGCTGTCTCATATCCTTATCGGATTTGAAGCCGATATTGGGTATTCGGTTTGCCCGAAATGTACATAAGGACCGGAAGCCTTTTTTGTTCAGGTAATTAATCAGTTAAAGTGAAGAGAACCAATTATCGCAGAAAAGCCTCAAATTTTCATTTTCAGGTAAAATCGAAACCAGTCTTTGAACTACTGTTCCTGTGGCTCCCAAATGTGCTATGGGTTCATGTCCCGTTGATCTACATTAAAATTCCGCATTGTATATAAGTCCAGTCTCACCTGTTAAAAGGAACACATTGAATCCCCATTTCTGTGGTTTATGAGGGTTATATTGTCTTAGACCGGATTTACGAGTTTTTGTCGGAATAATTTGCTTTTCAATTGAAAAGTTTGTGTCATGTTTGAGAAGGTTGCATACGTTGTTGAAGTTGTCCACGATAGGAAAAAACTTGAAGTCTCGTCTGCCATTATGCTGAACCGAAGTGGAGTTATCAACAAAGTGCAAATTGCTTTTTATTGCTTCAAACTCATTTCTTGTCATAATTTCTGCAATATGTTCAATTCTGGTTTCTGGGGCCCAATAACGTCTTATATTCGTCATTCCGTATAAAGACATCAGGAATGTACAACCAAGGAACTTCTTCAGTCGATCGGGTGTTAAGTTGAAGTTTGAATTTGGGTCTAGTTCATGCGCGTAAATGTTAAATTGTTCGCATATGTAATTTCTCCAATTCGTACTAAAATAAGGCTCAAAATATTCGTATGGATTGGGAAGTACAGTTTCTACTTCGCGATAATGAACGAAAGGCTGATCTGCCATTAGACTATGGTCCAGCTTTCCATAATAGATGCCGTTTAGTTAAACCTTTCTTTTTTACTAATACACTCAGCGTGAAAAGCTCCTCGGGGTCAGAAACAGAACTTTCAGAGTCAGAAGTAGCACTTGAAGCACTCTGGTCACTATCGGATGCTTCGCTATCTTCGGGGATTTCAACAACATCTACTCTATCATTTCTGCGAAAATTGTATCTCCCACACGTCTTTTTTGGATCACTTTCTTCATTCACGCCATTTACTTGTCCTTATTTGTTGGCCACGATTCAGTTGTCTATTTCATGTGGGTGTTGTGAAAGAATAGCTTCATTTTCTGGTTCAATTTCCAGTTCTGATGTTTCTTGAATAATCGCCGTGTTTGTGCTGCTTTCTTGTGATTTAACTGCACTCTGTAATAATTGTCCCACTCTAGGTCTGACCCACTAGATTCTAACCGTTTCATTATATTCAGGTCCGAATGATTCATAACTAACATGATAAGACCCTTAAGAGGTCACAAGAATAAATATCGTTTCTTGCGAAATAATAATCAATGAAAATAATTTCAACAGAGTTTTTTAACTCGAAACTTAATTTCTGGTAATTATTATTAAAATTTGGTAAAAAATTTCTTTTCTGTGCTTCTACATTTATTAAACAGGTTGACAGACCTTGAGGAAGAATAACTTGGGGAACATGCACGTTTAAATGTTTTTCTATGACAATATGTTTATACAAGCTCTTTTATGTAGGCTTACCACTATTTCACATACAAACACACACACACACACACATATATATATATATATATATATATATATGATATTTGTGTATATTTGTGTATATCTATATATGTACATATTAGCCTAATTCAAAAATTTTCAATACTAATAGTTTTTTTAGTCGGATACGAACGACGACTATCATACGCCTACGAACTATTCTACGCAAGAACAATTGACAAGCATTCTACTTTTGTTGAAACAAACAGATGCCCGTTTGATAACAGTAGAAGCCTACCTCCAAAATCTTTTGTTTTCTAGTTCCATACAGTCAGATTGCTCTTGCAAATCTTTCCTCAGGTTCTTGAAATTGCTTAATCCTAAGCACCTATTGTATTTATGTTTATTCTTTTCATTTCTTTTTCTGTTAAGAAATCGAACTTCCAATCCGTTTATTAAAAGAATGCATAACGTTAAGATTAATCATACGGTCGGTATTGGTCGGTTTTTGTTAGGGTTTTTTGAAAAAATCCGCAAAAATGGCCTTATCTACTAAATTGTTAGCTCTCTGAAATGATATTTTCTCAATGATTTTCATGACAACAATAGATGCACATAAGTATTTTTCTCAAAATTGTAAGGTATGCAATCCCATGTCCTGTCCTGAGGCAATTAACAAATTTCTTAAACAATTGTCAGCAATTTTTTTTTGAATTCGAGGTAGCAACTTTCCCAAGTGTGTAAAGGCGCAAGTTTTGCCTTAGTTTTAGCGTGCAGCTGATTTGACCTACACAAGTGAATGCTTATCCAATACATATGCAAGTTGCAGAGCATTCATACACTGTGTGCAGAATTATAAATACATTCTGAAAAGCATGAAAGTAGGTAATAATGCCCCACATTTTTGTCCGAACACTATAAAAAGCAACCCTCTTTTTGTTAGCTCTAGCCGCCTCCCTCCCCCGCTTTGTATGTGGCTAAGATTAAGCACCTTGTCATTTACGATTGAGCCTTACTGAGGAGTTTGATAACGAAAGCTTTGATTATCCAATTTCTAGTTATATAATTGAATGTTTTAATTTATTTTTGTTTCACTGCTTAAATAGGGAATCTATCTTTGATCTTCCTGAATTTAATGATGCGCTATGTTCATAACTAATCCCTAAAGTTTCCATTGCATGTCACTAAAGCGTGAAGATCGATTAATCTCGAATTTTAAATACAAACTTTGATCATATGAAATTATGCTAAATGTAGATTTGAACCTGTTAATTTTTTATTTTTGTTGTAAGTAACTTTGTAAAGTTTATTAATAAAGAATTTTGTACAATAAAAATTTCAATGTTTTCTTTTTATATCTTAATTTCATTAGTTAGAATAATCTATTTTGTTTTTATTTTGTGTTTTTAATTCAATGTCTCCTTTTAATTTTTAAATTGTATGAGAAGTGGTAGTCTCCCAATAGTGATTTTCCAAACATCATATATGAAATATTTCTAGAATATCTTTTTCAATTATATCTGGTCTTGCAATAATAAACAATTTTATAGTCATTGGGAAAAAAAAATTTTAAAAATAAGCCTTCTGAGACAAATAGTGCGTTTAGTAATTTCTTTATGTAATGATTGTTTATACGATTTTGACAATAATCAGAAATTATTATGTGAAGGTCTGAAGTCTGCAATGTTATGAAAATGAATAATTTACAGAAAAGTCAGTGACCAACATGGTAAACACGAGAAAGCTGATAGTTTCTTAAGCTATCAAAATATTTTAAAATGCTAGTACCAAATTTTGGCAATGTTGCTTCCTTTTTGATTGCCAATTGACATTCAGCATATGTATTAAAAGCAAAGAGCAACTTAAATTTTAACAATCAGTTTATGATTTGAAACAGTAACAAAATCAACAGCAGAACTCACTTATTTTCATTACAATTTTACCATCCTACTTCCCCTGTTATCAAAGTATCATATTTTAGAAATTTCTTAAACAGGGCAATCACTCATTCCTATTTTTATATTTATATATATTTGAAACTTAATTTGTTTGAAATTCAGTCGGAATAATTCAAGATAAGTCTTTTCAAGTATTTTCAAATTTTGAGGATTTCTCTAAAACACTGTAATTACCTTTCCAAATTCGGAGATAATTGAGATATTTTTACTATGGTTAGTATTTAAAAAAGAGAAATCACCCAATCAGTTAAATTTTACAACGAATCGATTACTAAAGATTTCAAAAGCATTGGCAAATTAAAACAATTCAAGAAGCAGTTGAAATTCTTCATACTCAAGCAAAAATGCATATTCGGAAAATCTTGGTTAGGATTTGCTTTATAACAGTGATTATATAATTTCTTGTCACTAACAGCACTGCTTATCTACGTGTTGAATCCTATTGTAAGTATTCCCTATTTTTTATCGTTGGTTTTGTATTTCATGAATATTATGTTAATTTATCAGTGTTTCATTTTTATAAGAATTTACAGATTCTATTAATGATATTTGGAAATGAGATAAACATTACATGTTATTGACAAAAAATATTTTCGGCAATTTGTAAAACATGAAATGTCCAGTGTGGCAGAGATGAAATATCCCTCCATTGGTTTTGTGAAGATTTGTGGCGCTAGTACTGTAGGTAATTTTCTGCTTTCCAAATTCAAGGGAGAAAATGACGGCTCTTCTATATTAGCCTACGTCATCCGTTTCAACTTTAGACGGTAATCACTATTATTACAACTCCTCCATACCAGAAATAGTTCTTCTGAATCAAATTACATTAAAGTTTATTGTAAACATTCTAACTTCTTAAGTGAACAATCAGATTGGTTCTTCAACAGAATATAAAGCAAAGTGGTTAAAAATGATAGAGGTACATGCTAAGGCCAAGTGTTATCAAACTTGCAATTCATCTGAAGGCAATGATGTTGAATATCATTTTTTTCAATTGTTATTCATTTTACATTAGAAATATACCATTTTTCTTCATTACTTATATATATATATATATATATATATATATATATGTATATATATACCTACAGGGTGTCTCAGAAGTCCCTTTCCGATAAAAAACTCATGCAAAACATTTATTTTTCAATGAAATGTCAAAATTTAAAAGTAAAGGAAGAGGTGAATGTTTAAAGTTTTTTTCAAATGTTCAAATTGTTCACCACGAGCATCAATGCATAAGTTTAAACGATCTTTAACAGAGCGATACGCTGTTGTGCAGATTTCCGAAGATATGGGACTAAAAGCTTCAATAATTGCTGACATTAATGATGCTACTGTTGTAAACTGCTTTTGATAGACTAAATTCTTAATTTTGCCCCATAGAATAAAATCCATCGGTGTTAAATCATGCGATTTAGCTGGCCAATCCACTGCTCCACGCCTTCCAATCCAGCGTACAGGAAACTTTTCGTCCATCCAATTCCTTACATTTAATGCGTAATGGCTTGGTGCCCCATCCTGCATGAAAAATAAATCATGGTTATCTTTCATTTAGTAAAATTTTGGCTAAAAGAAATTTTCGAGCATGTCAGCATAAGAATGTTGATTAACATTATCTTCAAAGTAGGGTCCAATTAATCCAAATTGCCTCCCAAAACAAAAGACCAGGTGAGTTAACTTCGTGTCCAACAGTAATGTGAGGATTTTCTTGACTGCAGTAAACACAATTGTGTCGGTTAACACTTCCGTCTAAATAGAATTTAGCCTCGTCACTCCAAATTACTTGCTCAATCAGACTAGTTTTAATTTTCAAGATTTTTTTAACATTTCACAGATCTCAACTCGTCGATCAAAATTACCATCGTTCAATCTTTGAACTCGCCTGGAAATGTAAGTTTTAAATTTTTCTTCTTTAAGAATTCGATGAATGGGGTATATTGCTACTCCTAGCTCACGAGACAGTCTGTGTGTTGATGTTGGGCCAACATTAACATCGAGTGTCTTTAAAACTTATCGTTTTGTCTCTTCATTCGTTGCTGATCGTGGTCGCACACTTCTTTCAGCATCAAGAACACTACCTGTGGATAACCATTTGTTGAAAATGTTAATTGTTGGCTTAGATGGCGCTTAAGTTGTCATTTCTGACTTTCACTTTCGAATGATGCTTACTGGGTAAACATATCGATATTTCAATTCAAATACTAATTCTTTCGTTATTTGTCAACTGACGTGACATTTCATCAAAAAATACAATTTTTTTCCATTAGTATTTTTCATCGTGAAGGGACTTCTGAGACACCCTGTATGTCTATATCATATTCCAAAAAACTCCTAATCAAAAATAGTTAGAATCTACATACATGCACATGATTTGTGTCGTAGGGCCCAATGGGGATCACCATAAAAAATCTCGTGGAGTGGGAATCAAAATTCTGCTGCATGGACAAGCCTGGTAAGAAGTAATTTGAAGCACACTTTTTTACCTGTATATAATGGAATTGGCAGCAAGGAATATATTTTAATTTTTCTTTGAAAATTACATGTTGCTAGTTTTTATTTTAATTTGCACGTTGACTTAGTTTCAATCAATTATCTGGATATACTACATATTACTTTATTTCAATATTTTTATTTAGTTTAGTAATCATAATTACAGATACTTTCACTGCGAGCAGTCGGTCCTTGTGAGCGCGCTGTGCTTACCACGCTTAACTCTACTGCGCTCATTGCGTTACCTGAAGAGGAGTTAAAGCAAAACTAAATTATTAGCTCCTCTCAAGAATCTCGGCAGAGATGAACTGATTATCCTGTTCAACATGCTAGCAGCCATCAAAGAAACTCCTTCTGAATCCACCAACAAAACTACTCAAGTAACTCCAGAAATTAATCATGCGCCGTCTCAAACACAAAAGAAAATACAACGCCCGAAACACTTGAGAGCAGAAGCTGAATTTCTTGCCATCGGATCATCAATGTACCGTTATCTGCAAGCTCCGGGATTACTAAGAACTTCTACATGTGTTCATTCGTACGCGGGAGCCATCATTGAAAACATAGCTGATGTAATTCCGCTTTATCCTGAACCGAATAATTTTTGCAGATAAATATAAGAAATTAATTAATGTTATTAAAACTAAATTTAGTTCAGCTAAAGTTTTCCTTGGTGAATTTGCTCCTTTTCCTTAGGACGAGGTGTTAAACAAAAAAATCCGCTGAGCTAAATTTACTTATTAAACAAGACGCCAAGCTGTTAAATTATACCGTTTTCGACAAATCTGTTTTTATTTAGGATCTTCTTTTGATAGAAGTTTATTCACGAAAAATGGAATCCACTACACTAAACAGGGTTATGCAACGCTTGCACGGTCCATCATGCACGCTAACCATTTTTACGAAAGCCGCCCAACACCGTTGAACAATCCCCACCAAAACATGCCTAACTTTCACCGCCAATAAACATGCGACGAAGTTATGCCGACATTCTCTCAGCACCACCGCCGTTATCACCCGCCGAGGTTCAGAGTATTAGAAACTTCCTTAGACTTTTCTAACGATGGTAAATTTTATTTTTATATTTTTGACTTTCATTGGGTTATGGCGAATTTTTCATCTAATTTATGCTATCGCTAATAACTTACTTTCTTTCATATATTTAATTCTAATTATTCTTAACTGAAAATTCAATATTACCTGTGTTAGAGAAACCTTATCTATATATATATAAACATAATTTAAGAAACAGCATGAATACGTGCAAGATATTTAAAAAATGGATTTTCATTTAAACAACAAAAAATCTTTATTCTACTTTCTAGTACTAACAATAATGTTACTTATATCCGGCATCGAGATTAATCCCGGACCTTCCAAAGCTGATAATATTTATGAATACTCAGAATTATCAAACATAATGCATTCAACTAATTCTTTTAAATATATTCACATAAATTTTCAAAATCTCTCAATAAAAAATTCGGAATTTAGCCAGTTCATTTCCGAACTCGATTCAAACTTTATTCTGGCAATAACTGAAACCTGGTTTACAAATGATAATTACAATTCGTTCTGGTCAATCGATAACTCTAAATTTAAAATATTTAGAAAGGACAGAAATCCAACCTTTCATAGATAAACTACAGAGGAAGGCAATGCGACTGGGATATACGGATAACTTTGAATCTATCGAAACAATTGTGAGAAAGTCCAATTAAAAGCTGTTGAAGAGAATGTACTATGAGGACCATTTACTATCAGTTCTAGTACCTGGAAGAAGTGAATATGCCTCTACAAGTCTCCGGGAACGTTTACCATCCCCAGAATGAGATATTGATAGGAGATTTACGTTTATATTTCCAAACAGATTCTTCAAGAAATACTAGCATTCTCGCTGTAACTTCCACTGTCTACGATATTCAATGATTCTCGGGTTCACACGTTACCAAATCATCAATCTAGAAATTGTCTCCGCTTCCTATTTGCATTATCTACTTCCCAAGTCTCCAACGCTTACCAAAAACACCGACACGAAAGGAAGACCACACCAGAGCTATCACGTCCGTGAAATGCCGCAAATAACTCTGCAAGTGAAGTGAATTTTATGATAGTTTGTAAATTTAGTCAGTTTGATGTGTTTCATTCTGAAATAAAGATAATTTATAATTTCTAATTTCTAATTTTAATAAGACAAAAGGTGGTGGTGTCATGTTTTTAATATCTAAAATACTCAAACCTAAACTTAGGACAGGTACAGCAAAAGATTCAACTTTGGGTTAAAATTCGAAATCCAGACAAAAATTTTAATTGTCCAAATAAAGCTTACATTTAAATAATTTTTTCTTTCAAATGGAAGATTAATTTTCTACTGCTCTGAGTTATAACACGAATATATTGGTAATGGGAGACTGGAATGTAAATCTTCTAAAGAATAACGAAAAAAGTAAGCTTGGAAATTTTCTCAATACTTTTAATATTTCACTAATAAATAAAAAAATTCCTTCTAGAATTTCTGCTAATAGTAAAACGCTTATTGACTATTTCCTGATATCAGAAAATGCTTCGTCTTTTAATTATTTTTGTTTTGAATTTCCATACTCAGATCACTGCCTTATAGCTACTTATTCGAATGTTCTAAAAGTTTGTGAGCCCACTACATCTTGGATAAAAATACGAGAAAAATCAACAGAAAATGTCGAAAAACTTCGACAGTATTTAAAAATTGAAAACTGGAATTCCATATATTCATCATTAACACCTAATGAAATGCCGTCACATTTTACAAAAACTTTACTTTTCTATTTTGATATATGCTGCCCAGAAAAATATATTCTTTCATCCGAATATTCCAAAAAAATCAAAATAATGTTTCAAAGCCATGAATTGATTCTAAATGGATCGATTTAATCGAAATAAAGAAACAGAAATGGAAGAATACTTAAATTTCCAAACACTGGAAAATCATAATGCTTATAAATCTGCACGAAATTTAGATAACATTGCTATAAGGAAAGCAAGTAATAATTATTCCCGTTTTCAGTATCAAATTTTTTCTTCCCAAAAAAAAATAAGTGGGATTTGTTAACAATTTGCTAAATAGTAAAAACATACGAACCGAAAAAATAGAAATAATATACTAAAAGATAAATCCATTACAAATAAGAAGGAAATCTGCAATGCTTTCAATGAAGTTTTCCTAAATTTAGGAAAGTACAACCGTATGAATGTACCTTTTTGCCTTAATAATCCAAAGGAACTCCAACCTTTTTTTCTTTTCGTTTTGCAACAAAATATGAAATCATAAAGTCGATACAATGTTTAAAAAATAAATCCAGTGGACCCTCTCTAATACCAACGTGATTCGTAAACTCGCAGGTGAGTTAATAGCTGAACCAATATGCTACATTTAAATAATTGTATAAGACACTCCTTTTTTCCAGATGAATTAAAATTGGCAAATATAACACCATTATTTAAAAGAAATGATCTCGAAGATTGCGAAAATTGTAGACCCATTTCGATCACTTCTCCAATCAGCAAAATTTTTGAACGAATTCTTTTTAATCAAATTAACGTACATCTTTGTAAATATGATCTCTTACTACAAAAAGTTAAATTTCTAGGTTTTTCTAATGACAGCATAGGTCTTATCTCCAGTTACTTATAAAATCGCATGCAAAGAATTAAAATTAATGAATCTTTTTCAGATTTGATATGCACTAAAAATGGGGTTCCTCAGAGGTCCCTTATTATTTAATATTTACATAAATGATTTGTCCGAGCAAGTAACATGTGACATTATACAATATGCAGATGACACAATATTATTTCATTCTAATAAATTTTCCGAAAAAGCGGTTCAAACTCTCGAAAGAAACTGTGCTTCTCTTGCTAAATATTTTGCTTCTATAAAACAAAGAGTAAATCCACTAAAAACTTAATTCTGGATTGTTAAATTAAAAACTAAATCTACTGATACTTTAAACTACAAATTTAATTTCAACGGCATTCAAATAAAACAGTTTGAGTCTTTTAAGTACCTCGGAATAATTTTTGACATAAAT
>CABFPE010000832.1:228944-241747 GCA_900660155.1 Hofstenia miamia
TATATATATATATGTATATATATATATATGTAAATTAAATAACGAGTCTCAGGGCTTGCCTTTGCTCCTTACGACTCTTACGACTGGTTTTTTAACTAGGAATTCAACAACTAAATCTGCGTATTCCTGGCTTGATAAAATTTACTTAATGGCAATAAACCATGATTGCAAAGCCGTGAGCCGATGCTGCGTAAATATTTTCCATTTCCATGTTTTTCCTTTTCTTTTCCTGTGGTGGGAGATGGAACTGCAGTCTGGGTATTATGGATGTCATATTTTCGAAATGTGGGTGATGCTCTCGCAGAGAATTTTCTTTGTCATGTTTGTTTTAGTTAGAAGGTCATGTACAGCTTGTGTAATGTTGTTGTTCCGTTTGTCTTCATAATTTATTAGTTCGCCAGATATAAGCATTTATTAATTTAAACAATCAATTCCTATTTGAATTCTTGTAGTATTTAACTGAATTTACTATAACAACTGATGTATTAGATATTTTACTCGAACGGCAACACTTGACCAGTTCACACTTGACAGATTGGTAAACATAACAACAATTAATGACCTGCCTCAAAAATCACATTCAACGAACGTTGAATATCCGAAATTAAGAAGTATCTGGCTTGAGGTAGTAATTGACTCCAAATATCGGGTATTATTTAAACTTGTTAAGTGTTCAGTTAATTAGTGCTTGACAGCAATTTCATTAAAAACTATAATGTAAGCAGTAAGTTTTAAGTTTTGAAATAGGTAATGATATATATTTTTCAGGTAGAGTAAAAAGTAAAGGTATATGAGACAACAATGTCTACATAAAATAACAAGCAATAGTGTATGTACGAGGAATGTATCAAAAGTTCTTGAAGTTGGTTTTTAAGTTCTATACCTGCTTTATTAGAAGTTAATGAATACATAGGCGTAATTTTGTTACTTCTGAATGCTTTTTTTAAGAGTAAAAAAGTCTGAATACCATATGTAATGACTTATTTACAAAAATACGGATTAGCAAAACATTCACTTTTTAAAATAGTCACCCCCTAAGTCAATAAAGTTCTATCTTTCTTCGAGCTTCCTGATCCCCTCCTCGAACCACTTCTGGGTTCATCTATGAACTTTATTTCCCTGAGTGGCTTCTTTAGTGGACCAAAGAGGTGGAAGTTCCTGGGAGGCAAGTAAGGGGGTATTCGGGATGAGGAATAAGTTGCTACTTCAGCTGTTTGATCCTGTTCATGGTGGTACTGGCATTGTGGACTTTTGCGTTGCAGAAACCTTTGACAGCTCATGACAATCGTGAATGATCCGCTGATGCATTCCATTGAATCAGAGTAGAGTTCTGATTTAGCTCATCGAATTCTGAACGTCGATGATTCTGTAAAATCCATGTTCTGATCGGTTCCTTCCGAGGTTGGTATGCCGCAACGGTCGTCATTTATAAATGTCTACCTCGGAGAATCAGCCAAGCCACTTGTTAATGGTGATTAGAGCCAGAGCGCCTGGTTCCGTCTAGGTTCCGTCTGGTCATGTTTCGTCAATTCAGATATGCCAACAAGTGAAGAATGAAACGGTAGTTTACAATGAACTTGATTGATGAAATAAAATGAGAATCGATTAGTGCACATAGAAGACGAAATAAAAATAGGGATTTGAAAATATTCCAAAAATGTAGGTAAATTATATAGTTTATTTGATCGTGTGATAGGTGCTGATCTTCTGATCTTGAAAATATAGTTTCATAAAGGATGATAAGGTGATTTTATAATACGTTAATGTAAATGAATATCAACTTTTCGGGGCATATCATAAATATTGTACACAATATTTCTTTAAAAAATGTTAATATTATTCAGAAGGATTCATCCCACCATAAATTGTTAGACAATATCGAAGTTTGTAAATATCTAATGCATCAAACACTGTTTCTTTGATTTTATACTTTCATGTTTTCAAGTAAGAATTTTAACGTATTTAAATGAGAAACTTTAAATTGTTGTTGGAAGATGATAAAACTTATTGTATTTGATCTTACTTCTGATTTGTCATTATTGGAAAGCATTAGTATGATAATGTTTTAATGAACAACAAAGGGTGTTGGCCTTTTTCATATTAATTTTTAGTTTATAATAATTAACCCAATTGAAAATATTTTGTAATTCATTTCTTTGTTGTTTACATTGATCTTTGTTGGAAACATTTTTGATCATTTCACTATAATTAAATTAGAATATTTGTGGACACCTTCTTTAATTCCCTGATTTCTTCACATTATAATCATAACTATTTAAATATACGGATTTTTTCAATTTTAGAGGCCTAACTACCATGGGTAGATCATAAGACTGACACCAGATTTTTGATAGCCCATAAATTTTCCTGTCTACTACCAAGTGTCCATAATTTACAGACTTATTCTCTGTATAAATATCTTTTAAAATCAATAAGATTCAATAACTCCATGCTTGTTAGAAATTTGCCAAATTTTGATATTGTGAAAACTAGCTAAATTTCTCTTGACGTAATATTTTTCTAATTCCTTGCAAGTTGTAACAGATTAGTTTCACCTCTAGATATGGTGCAAAATTATGAATTGACAAAATATTCAGTACTTATTGCAAATAAGAATATTACAACAGCTAAGAATATTCTATTTCCATTTAGGCTAAAATCTTTTTAACTTATGATATATCTTTATGATTGTCAGTACATATACGTGTGATATCTATCTATCTAAAACTTAAACAAGAAATAACCTGTTGCATTCAGTTGTAAAATGACAGCAAAATCAAATTCCAATGTTTACTAAGTTCAGTTGTATATATATATATATATATATATATATATATGTAATTGAATATATATATGTATATATATATATATTTATATATATATAAATTCATATATGTTTTTTTTCGAGTGTCTTAGCATATTTTTATTGTATATAATATTATAAGTTAATGAATGTACAGGACTTAGTTATATAGAATTTATTAAGAGTTCAATCAAGGAAACTATAAATAATATAATGAAATATAAAACCTTAGAAATATTTAAATGGTGAAAAGAAAAAATTCTAATAATTTTTTTAATTTATTCGATTTTTCTACTTTCATAAAAATGAACTAGTTTGTTTCAAAAACGTATAGGTAAATATATTTGGCTATTTGATATTGTATACCGTATTTATCCTGCTACATAAAAGGATAAATATTGCAGTATTTTAATAAATTCTAGACTATTTTAAATGTGTGGAAGTTATAAATGCCATAGGTTTCAAATGAAACAGATTGACCCATTATAATAATAATACTGTATTATTCATTCTGAAAATAACATTCGGAATATACATTTGAGTATCTACTCAGGTTTTTAAAATCCTCTTTTGAAATATTCGCAAGTTTTGATAACTAGCACCTTTTATAGTAGAGATGCTTGTCACGAAACGGGTAAGGAAATGGCTGCTCCTTGAAGGCAATAAATTATGAAGAGTGCTTTCATCTCGCATTGTGATCTGTTTTAAAAGTTTTCTGTCATTTTCTAGCATCAGATTGGCAATGGGTGCGTAATTGTCTACTATGCCAAATCGGATAGGTTTGTCCTGCGCCATATCGATATGGAGAAGCAGATTGTGTGGGGCTGTTGCATGCGCCTCTGGACCATATGTAATTGTAGTTTTTATCAGAGCTTCATAAGCATATCTAAGTTTTAAATTACTGTATCCATGTCTTCTTAATTTAATGAGTAAATAAACAAGCTGTGTAACTTTTGTAGCAACTTTCTGAATGTGTGGTTTTAAACTGAAGTGATCAGTAACCATTAAGCCTGAAATTTCTATCTCCTTTAAGAGTTCAAAACCAGGTGTACGTGTTGATGGAATGATATTCGTATTTTTTTAGCTTTACAATGGTTTCTTTTGATTTTATAACTAGTTAATCGCCCGTAAAATGTGTTCAGTGCATAATAGTGTAGCTAAGTAAATTGCAAAGTATAATAAGCGTAAATAAATAATACTAAATCCATTTATATATATTAAAATTTTGAAGAATTTACATTAATAGAGAATTTTTTCAAGAACAATGCAATGAAACCAGGAAAATCGAAGAGAAAGAAATCAATTTCAACATCAGAAATAGCAATATCTCCTTGATTGTCTCAAGAACTAAGCGACCCACATTTACTTCTAAAATAAATACGACTTAATTATTAGAGAACAAATCCAAACAACCTTCCTCGTCAAACAAGCATAGTTTCACACCTACATGTAGTGTTTGCATGCAAATGATGTACTGCCGTTTGTAGTATCAAAGATAGTTCTTCCAAAACGCCTTCAAATTTTTCCTAAAGATTCTGCAGTGCCATTTCCAAACTCTACTAATCTAATCTCTTGAGTGCTGTTCAATGTCATTCACTAGTATTCAGAGGTAATACCATTCAATCTGTATTAGATATTTGAAACCTGTTGATTTGAAGTGATGCTTTTCAAGAAGTGGCGCTAGCCTTTTGCACTTCACAAGAAGACATTGTGTTTTAGACCTATTGTAGTGGGCGAAATTTTTCAGATTTATTGCCAAATGCCTGACATCTGCTCAGTTTCAAGACAGCCTCTTTACTATCACTTCAAGTGGGGCCTGTCATTCAGGCTTTTCTTCAGGTTGACATCAAGAACACTTTTAATAGATTAGATTGCTGACCTATTCTAGAGTAAATCAAAATACATTTTTGGAGCTTTACAGTAGGTAAGTTTTTGTTACAGCCCGCCATCATGGTTGAACGTTTGCCGACCTTTTATTAAATTTTACGATATCTTTGTGGAACAAATTCTGCAGTTCTTTTTGTTTAAATGGCTCCTAAAGCTCAAAAGAACCTGAAAACTTAGTCGAATATCGTTATCTTTAAATATATCTTCAGGAATTATTCTAGTGATTGTGGGTGGTAGAGTAAGGCTTCAACCATGCTCTCTTCCTCAGTGGTAACTGGCTTTCTGCAATACCTCTGAAGGCTGCTGGTCTGTTATCGTCTAGGAATTCTACTCTTTAGCAAAAAATGTAACACGACTGGTCATTTACGGTAACCGAGCCATTTATTGCTCCACAATTGTCATAAAATATATTGCCATGATTGATTTTCTGACGTTATATTTAATTTCATGTCTAAAGCTGCTCCCACCCATGTTATTGAGGATAATCTCACCTTGTCTTCCTTCCAGAAGATATTTGTTTCTTGTAAGTGTCATTCGTCCTGCAGCTTTTGATCACCACTTCCTTGCAATCATCTACCTTGTCTCATGCTGGAATTGTTTCTGGTCGCGCTCTTCAATTTGCAGATGATCATAAAATAGCCGAGTACATCACAGCTTGTCTTCAATCAGAAATTGAGCTTATCCTTTGCCTGCTGAATTTTTTAGAGATTGGTCTTCTTCAATTTGCAGATGATCATAAAATAGCCGAGTACATCACAGCTTGTCTTCAATCAGAAATTGAGCTTATCCTTTGCCTGCTGAATTTTTTAGAGATTGGTCTTATCTTACCATCGAACACTTTCAAAGAATAGCTTCAATGGCTGCATCCCAATCTGCTAACAATGAACATAAGTTCATAATCACAGAATTCTTTGAGTATTATCTGTGATCCTTTTGAATTTCAACGCCATCATATAACTTTTCGCTATTGCAGTGCTTGAGCCAATTGTCAATTATAAACCACACATTACGAAGATAGCAATTTTTTACTCTATATCTTCGGATACCGGAAAAACCATGGGATTATATCATTATCATTGTATTGAAAATAGAAATGGTCTATATTACACAAAATAATAACGATTGGTTGAAACTACATTTTCCCACAAAATATTTTGCCACGAATTTATAACAAGTTCTTCAAATATGATTCCTTCCTAGCCCCGCAATACAGAATTTTGTAGAGATGAACAGTTAGGCCAACGACCAATACCTAAACAACCTTAATGGACTTAACAGATTCTTTAACTGACGCAATTTTGTTTAAAGAAATGCATAAAGACCTTTACACAAGTTATATTATTTTTTGAAATTCTTAAGCATGCATATAAACCAAAGTATACTCATTTGTGTACTGAATGCAATTGCATTTACGGAATCAGTAGCACATCTAGCTATAATTTTCTATATTTTCACCGGAATTTCTCTCCAAATCGTTAGGACTGGCTTATTTAGATGTCTTTGTGAATTAGTCGAAAAGGATCATTCTTCTTTAGAACCAGAGTTGCAACATGGTCACAAATTATGGCCAGGTAGACCATGTGATCTGGATAAGATTTGATACGGTGACCTGGTAAAAATGCAAATGGAAAGACCTGGTGATCTGAATAACCCACTTTTAGATTTTAGCGTTTCTTGCAGGTGCAGGGTTTTAGTAAGAGTACACTTGCATAGATATTGACATTAACAACACAGCACACTGGTTTTCACGGAAATTCTAATGCTTCACCTAGTATTATAAAGGCATGTCTTTAACATCTCCAATAATTTACAATGTAAAATAAAAAACTATCGAAATACATTTTATGAAGCAAGAAACTAGCAAGACCAAATAATCATTTTAAAATTACCGTCTGTGAAATGTTCTTCTTAGAAATAAACAAAATCAAATCCTCATCCTTATCTCATATCTCTTAATTCAAATCTTAGCAGTCTAGAAATTTCTGGTTGGACACTGAAATTGTTTAAATACAAATTATTTTGGTTCTAACGCTTTGTGGGAAATTATTAACAACAGTTGTTTGTTTTTAGAAGTTATTACGGAAACCAATATATATATATATATATATATATATATATAANNNNTTCTGATAAAGATTTTGAATCGAAACCGGTCGCATATATATATATATATATATATATATATTAAATTTAAAAAAAGAACATATACAGTTGGTAGATCATACGGAAGAAGGAGTTGAATATTGCACTAATATATCATTTTGTGTCACCCTGAAATTTATGCAGAACAAAGTACACTAATTTTGAATGCTCAATCTAAGTGTTTTTGAACAAAATGAATAATTGTTGCTATTCATTGCAAATACACACTAATATTTTGAAAAATCATAAAACTCAAGTGCTGGATATTAAGCTCAAATTATATAAAACCTGCAATCTATTTAATGTAATAATGTCCCACAAGACAACTCAGGTACTGTAATCATGAACTGACTGGCGAAATAGTAAAAAATGTAAAGCACATGGCGGATCTTAAATTACATATTGAATTAGGTATGCACAATTCTATCGTTATCATTGCTTGTAATTAATATTTTTTTGCTACGAAAATACATATTTTATGTATTTCTACTCAGTAATCAAATTCGAAAAGTATGAGTTTTTAAAAAATTATCAAGATATACATCCATACAATATATACATTCATTTAGGCCTCATAAAACGTGTATTAGACTGCAGCGACATAAAGCAAGGGCTAAAATCCAAGCAGACCTCTTATATCATAGTATTTTAAATTTCACTGTGTTTTGTGAGTAGCAAACAAGCTAAGCTTTCATATTTTACACAAAATATTGTCTAGATAAAAAATTTCTTCCTTTGACATGCACATAATATATTGCAATCGACATCTAGAAAACTGTATTAAATGTAGTTATACTACAATGCAATATATATATATATATATATATATATATATATATATATATATATATATATATATGGATTTTAATCGGAATTTACAAATACATTGCATCAATATTCGGATTCGAAATTGAAATCAAACAAGTGAATTCGCAGAACCCTTTGCACAAACAAATGAAAATCAACATAAAGCATGAGCGACAGGGTTGGTAATTTCTAAGTTATTTCTTTTAAATAACAATCCTGCAGTTAATTACAATAAAAAACATTTTTTTTTGTAATTTATTGTTTTATATTTCGAATTTGCATACAAAACAGAGTAAACAAAACGTTTAAGAGTTCAAATGTTTGTGCAAGAAAGCCAGTTTCTCAGCTTTTTGGATCCCAAGTTGGCAACGTAGAGTTCCGTATGTCATGCCCAAAGTCGAAAAATATCGCTCCAAGCCAGCCGAAGAAGCTGCGGCACCTACCAGTCTCTGCGACATTACAAGGATTCTTTGAAAAGCCAACTTTTCAATCGCTTTTCCACCAAACTGACGGCTTGACTGACTTGTAATCAGGCACAAATAGATACTCTGAATATGGAGCTTCTAGTGCCAAAAATTAGTAACATCTGGCGAACACGTTGAATCCGCATCCTTGAGATATATTATTGCGGCAGTAGTTTCAACAACATTCGAATGTCTCAGAATATCTGTGATCCAGCAAATTAGCTGCATAACTTCTGGTTGGAGGGCATCTTTGCATTGCTTAACGACAAAGTGCATGTACTAATCTGGCGTTTTCCCGCGCAATTCATTCCAAATTTCAAAAACCTTGCCTTGTCTTACTGCAGCTGAACGAGGGCTTCCCCGATTTGTCCAGCATATAATGCAAGAAAATCGCTTACACATTGTTTTTTTGTACGTTCTTCATATTACGAAAAATTGTGTCAGAAGGGCGCATGACGATGCTGGACACAGTGATCGCTAAAATACAGCAATGTGTCTTCAACATTGTTCCATTGTGTCTCGCAAGTTATGGGTGGCCTTGGAACTTTCAATGATTTGAGTTCTGCAGATTCTGCATGGTGGTTCTGCAGGTGCTTGACGATGTTGACCACCTTGTAGATAATGAGTTTCGATTCGGCAGATATGCCTTTGGCCAACAAGTTGATGAAATGTGCTCGCCACCTACATGCGTGGATAAGAGATTCTCTATTTTTTATTTTATTCCTCAAACTACACATGTTCGGCACCTGCTCTTTGAAGAGCTGCACCAGATACTTGATAGTATGTAGATGTTCTGTTGTATCCACACTATTGACAAGTAGTGTTTTCTGAGACGTTACAATTGACACACCATCAACAGGGTCATTGGTTCTGGTTGACCAGTTATCGATAGCCATTGTCACACTGCATCCGGAGAGACCATTGGCTGCAGTTTCTTTCTCTCCTTGATATATTTCGTCAAGGAATGGCCCTGGTACCTGCTTGCGGCTGGATGTGTTGGTATCAGGCTGTAGGAGTGACCAATTTTTTGCATTGTTTGCTTTCCAGCAGCAGAAAAGAAGTATTGGAACTGACTATAAATCGGTTAATTTTTCAAGTCCATCTTGTGTTGCAAAGATTTGCCAGTTACAGCTTGTGTGAATGACAGCTTTGCCTGCTTCTTTGCCGATGAAGGTCCGGCTTCTTCATTCTGGCATATTTTACATGTTTGTTCATTCGCTCGGGAATCGTGACTATATTCAAATGGCATTTGTCGCATTTGTTCTGGTAACCCCGTCAACTTCTATCTCAGAGAAACATCTCCAAGCATGATTTTTTCTCTGAACCATTAACAAAAAAATAACTAACAGCTGTTCCTAATCCGTACATTACACTGTTATTTATCCCTATATTAAATAACATGCCAACCCTGATGCGTGATATGTCCGTAATTCAATGATTACGTAATAATAAGCCATATTCTATTGAGATGCGGGCCTTTGTGTAATTCAATAATTTGTTTATATAAATGTTACCTGGTGACACACCAGACCCGGAAACCGTAATAAAAGCCCTGGACTGGAGGCAACTATGCGCTTAGTAGTACTACCGAATGCATCTTTTTTCAAACATGAATTGGCAGTAAATTCAGATTCGATGCAGAAATTCTGAAAAACAACTCATTTCATGTCAAATAACGCTTGATTAATCAATTTGAAAAAATTTAGACTATTGGAGCTTATATTTTTTGTTCTCTCGGATCATAAAAATAAGGTGTCGATTCTGTCACTAAGGACCTATTTTCCCATTTTGTGACAGCCTTATTGCATATCGCGAACCATTTTCTTCTCCGTTTTTGCGTAAAATGTATGATTGAATTCTTAAGAATATCGCAAATATTTACCATGAAGTTTCTCAGCTGCCAGTTCAATTCCTTTATTTATGATAGCAACTGCAATTAGAAGAACTTAAGCAACAACTACAAGACCAACCCGTCAGTAATTACAAAAAGCAGGTACATTAACTATCTTTAGCTGCTTAAAATCTTAAGCTGTGTTACAGGGTTTTAATATATTGTTTCAAAAATGTACTAAGCATTTGTTCTACATGTTTGATTTAATCGTCCATGCAAAGACTTGTCCACACCTAATAAGTATGTTGTGCATTGATAAACCGAATCATACATTTCTATAATGATGTCTATATTTCTCCTGTTAATAACAATGTTAGAAAAACATTTACAAAAAGAATTAAATTTTTTACGACTACTTTGACCACTGATTTATTTATTTTATTTGTGCCAAGCATGTGGTTTGCCTCTTTTCGAATCATATATGATAAAGAAATTTTAATTTTATAAAAAAATATTTGTATTTAAGACCCAAATAAATTTTAGGAGACTTTTGACTGATACCTATTTTGAAAAATTGGGTGAACATTTAGTTAGTTCTTTATATTAACAATTTTAAGTATTAAATAGTGGCAAAATACTTAAAGTGAAAATTATTTTTAGCGGCTTTTGGCACCAAGTTTTATTTGAATTTGGATAAGAAACAGCGCAAAATTTATCTGAATTAGTTATGAAGTTCATCTCGATGCTTGAAAATGTCATTGTGTGTTTTGCATTAAGAACATTTGATTTTTATTACTAAAATTTTACTTAAACAACGAAATCCACTACCTTAATTAAAAAAGTTTAAATTTACAAAACTCAATGGACTGCTCATGCAGTCATTGTCTAAAAATTGTTCTCTCCATACAATTGAAATATATTTAACATCTTTAACTTTCCCAATATTTGGTAATGAGTAATGTTAAGAGTCTTTCTTAACTGGGAGATAGTTGGTAACGTAAAAATTATATTTACATATATATGTAAATTTTTTTAACAATTGGAATTTGACAAACCCAACATTTATCAATGCAAAATTAATAAATAAAATGAGCCTATGTCTAATAAATTCAGTTGAAAACATTCTTAGGAACAGAATATGAAAAAAACATTATTTGAATCTTCAAATATACAAAGCAAAGAATTAAAAAAATAACGGTTTGTATTTGTTGTTTTGACGGTTATTTTGGAACCAGAATATTACGACTGGGCTTTCAACTCCGATTTTGCTTGCTAAAACTGCTTATTTTTGCCTTGATAAAATTTGTTTAATTGTAAACCGTTATTGCTAAGCCGCCAGCTGATGCTGCGTAAATATTGTAAGTCTTCGGAGTTTCCTTATACTTTCTTGCTACGGGACAGGTAACGGCTCAGTATTACGATGTTCATCATATTTTCGAGATGAAAAAGCTCACTGTCCATTATCCAGGGTCTGTTTGCTTTCGCGATGAAAGTCATGAATAGGCTGCGCTATGTTATTCTACTTTCTGAATAGGTTAATGTAGTGGTTGGACATTATTGTTGATAATGGTTGATTGAATATGAACGTGTCGCTGATTTTTTGAAAATATTGCGAATGGAAATGTTTGCTCTCATTAGTTTCTTTCCAATCACAGGGGTGCATGGTCAATGCACACATTGTACATTTAGGAGCAAATACATATGCATAATCCAAATGGCAATGTGCATTTCGTTTATAAAAGTAGCACGATTCTAAGTCGGCAACATATTTCAAGCTACGCAAGGTTTGTGCCAATACTGGCCGCTAATATACAGAAGATCAATGTTATTTGCAATTCCTTCATGGAAGTAGCACGATTCATCGTCGGTTAAGGAAATTGCACACATACTGGCTGCTAATATACAGAACATCGATTTTATTAATATGAATCTTGCACTATGTAGATGTGTGATGGGCTTGTCGTTGTTCGCTCTTTTAATTTAAAAGTTTTGTTAAATTGTTGCGCACGGTTCCATTCTGAAAATGAAATGAATTCTAAAATGGACTCTTAATATAGAGCAATGATGATAATCTCGGTGGATCTTCACCGCGTCGAAGCTTGTGTCATCGTGGCTTGGAGTGATCACTCCGTGGTGGGATTAATTGTGGTGATAAATTGTCGTGATTTATCACGAAGTCAGCAATCAGCTAATTAGATCCATTAATATTAACTTTGCCTTATGAAAATGAATGTAAAGAAATAGGCAATATTTTCACTACACATTCCCGCGCATTCTATGGCGCCATACAACGGAATTAAATGCACTGCATTGCTAATTGTTTTAATCAATTACATTGCTAATAGCTTGTGTATTGTTGAACAATCTCAATAATTACGCATAGCCATGGATCTCTGCCAGAGACACTGGAAGCAACTCAACGTTGAGGGGACAAGATTTACTGAATTTATTAAATTATTTTCAATCTATTCCAGTTTGAAACAACATTAAGGTTCACTACACAACTTAAAAAAGCGTACTATGAAATTTATTGTCTTAATTACATGAACATACATGTGTATCATTTACAATTTTTTTAAAAAAAGGTAAAAATAACATAAAAAGTCTAATGCTTTCAAACGTTTAACTATATTTATATTGAAAAGTGGATATTTTTTGTTATATTTATTCATCAGCAATCAACTACAGATTGGCTATTTCTTTTCACGTAGCAGAATCAGTACAGTTATAAAAAGTGTTTTTGAACAGTGAAATTATATTAATTTAATTTGTGTTTTATTATTTCGTCTGAGAGTTAATAATTGCAATACATTAGAATATTGGGGTGACAGAGATACCCGAATGGTAATATTGGGGTGGCAATTGCCAC